>JAHBCN010000104.1:0-294726 GCA_019359885.1 Listronotus oregonensis | reverse complement strand
TTTGAAAATTATGTTTTACAAGATAAATTAAAGATTTTCAAAATTATTACTTCGCTACTGTGCGAATCACAAATAATTCCTTGAGCAAGTGTTTTAAAAAAAACTTTTGCTTTTTTTTTAGAAGGATTTAGCGGCGATTTTCGTCATTTGTCTGTTTTTTTTTAAATATCCGGGAAGAAAAAATATAGTAAAAATGGTCTGATAAATTGAAAACAAAAATTTAGGGTTTTTAGAACTGGAATCTGATCTAGATTTAAAAAAAATTAAGGGCATTTTTGAGAAGAGCCTGAATTTGTATGATTATGAGAGATCTTTATTCGTTGTTGTCTGTCGGTTAAGAATCAGTGTTGTCAGGCTTTAAAGTTTAATTTTTTGTCAAATTTTGAAGATTTCTAGCAACATTTTATTAATTTGACAAGAAAAAATTAGTAAGACAAAATTGGTATATAAACCTAGGTCCAAAACAGTTCAGTTTTTAGGATACAGGCTGTAAAATTTTTTTTTTAAAGTTGGGAATTTCCTTTTATGTTGAAATCAGGTTCAATTTAAATGACACCTACGACGCTAAGAACGGTAACTAAAATGCACCTGCCAATAATAAACTTTTGTTACTATTAAGGACAATGGTACAGCTTCGAGCAATTTTACAACTATTTCGTTGTAACTTTTTTGGCTTTCGAGATATTCTTTTATAATTTTAATTCGGCGTGGCATAAATAAAGTAACATTTAAAATTAAAGATGCCATATCTTAAAAGTTTTTAAATTTATCGAGTTAATTTAAAAACACTAGTATGAATATATATATATATATATATATATATATATATATATATATATATATATATATATATATATATATATATTATTATATATATATATATATATATATATATATATATATATATATATATATATATATTTATATATATATATATATATATATATATATATATATATATATCAATATATTTATTATATATATATAGTCTGTTCTTGGGCATATGGCTCCCAATTAAAAAAAAAAAAATATTTACGTAGTAAGAGGTATGCTTTCGCTAAGCGCCGCCTGACGTGGTATGGCAAAACTACTCATTAGAATTTCACAAACCCGTGAACTAATGAGTGGCCATTTCTCCTTTGTCAAAAGGTGTCTGTTTTGCGATTTTTGAATATTATGGCCATGCCTACCTAGATGGCACTGTATAACATTATTTATTGTTTACCATAACATCATTTGTATCAATATGCTTTACTGGTTGCATTGGGATTAGTCTGTTAGATGGCCCAGAGTCATTTAAATCTTTTCTTACTTTTATGTAGAATAGTTTTAAAGACTTGGTGAGCCTTTGTCAGTCGTGTCTTGGCTTACAGGATGTGACCATCCCCAACAAGGGGGAAACATTAGCCGACTTAGCCCCACCCGGGTTTCCATCCTTTTGGAAACCTCGTAATTTTAATCGATTAGAAAAAAGCATACCTCTTACTACGTAAATATTTTTTTTTAATTGGGACCATATGCCCAAAAAACTATTTTCTTTATTGAATTATATAAAAAGGGCCCAGAACCTCTACCATTATAATATATATATATATATATATATATATATATATATATATATATATATATATATATATATATATATATATATATATATATATATATATATATATATATATATATATATATATATATATATAATATTTTATACATTTATTTTAAATTTTAAAATTTTTTTTAAAGTTTATTTTTTGAAATAAAAAAAAGTAATTAAACATAACCCTTATAACCCCAAACGAACCAACAATGTACTGTCAAACTACTGGAGCAATCAAGGGTACACCTTAAAACTCTAGGGGGACTGTACACGGGACACTGCAGATTAAAACACCACATGCACAAGATCGGCCTAGCGGAAGACGCCGAATGCCGCATATGCATGGAGGGGGATGAATCGGCAGAACACATCGATCGGTCGCGGTGGAAGGGTGTTATACCCACTCACTTTAAACCTACCTACCTACCAGTCTCCTTAGAAATGTCCTGACCTGTGACAGACTGGAAATGCCCTCAGACATAATGCCTACAGCAACCTATTACAACCGGCCCTACAGTGTAGTCTACCCACAAAGGGAGGACTGGAGTCAAAAAACGACCGACCTGCTCCGGGCTGACATCTGTTGGTACACCGACGGCACAAAAAATAACGAATAGGTATAATCAAAATTTTACTAAATTAATTTGTCTAATAATCTTAAATGTATTAGAAATGGACACCAGCTCTAATTTAAAAGGACCAATTATAATGCAGTTATTATATTCCCAATATTTATTGCAAAATGTACATTTTTTCCCAAATTGTTTTTGTTGTCCCTTGTATATTATCACCTTTTACCTAATTTTTGGTTTAAATAATTAAGAAATTTAACAATGTTAGTTAGTTTTCTATGGTAGATGATGTTTTATTTTTAATTTTATAGTTCCCCTTTTTTATTTAAAAATAGCCTTAACTTATTCTAGTAATTGTTAACAGCCTTAAGAAGTCTTTTATCCAGCAGGCACCGATAAGTTTATTAAAGCCTTAGACTTTTTTAACTTCGGAAAAATATTGTGGTTAGTTTTGCGGGTGTTAAAATATTTTGATTTATTTTATGTTTTCGTTTCTATCGATGTCGTAACTTATTGTAAAATAATGCCATATGTTTTGTAAAAGTTTTAGGGGCAAAATAAATCATTTTTGTAAAACATAGAATATATAGAAATTAGAGTTATTGTGAACCATGAAAGGGATTAAAAATCTTTTACAATTAATACCTCATTGAAAAGTATACCCATAGATATTTTTGCACTCATAAAATATGTGTCGAATGTCTGAGTGTCTGAATCACACCACAAGAGTTAATAGCTTAATAAAACGAATCCTGTGTCAAAATTGAGCACCCTGTGTCAAAATTGAGCACATCACAGAAAATTCCTAGCCTCAAAGCAGGTCCAAAATACCAAATACCTACAAAAAAATATAACAAAAATACAGTAAATTCGTTTTTAAGGTTCCAAATATATATTTATAAAAAAATCCATAGAAAAATAAAATTCATCTCCAGAATTCATGTGCCATCTAAAAGCCATCTTAAGACTTGGAAATCCTAGGATATGTGATTAGCAACCCCCAAAACCCCCCTACACCAAATTTGGCGTAAATCGGCTGTGCTTTGGACAATGATGATTTTTATGAGGTTAAAAAAAAATGTTATGTAACACATCAATTTTAAGGGTGGAATAAAATTTTTCATAACCTTTTTGTAACCAACATACATTTTCAAAATAAAAAAAACAAATTATCCGCAAAAAAAACAACTTTGCTCGCAAATTTCAAAAAGATTTTTTTTTGCCAAAGTGTTTCCCCTAAGGCCAAGAGCATCTGGTACATATTTGGTGTAGGTCCCACTTCTTACTTTTCAGACCCAAAAAAAAATTAAAATTCCCAGAGTCGCCACTAGCTGCAGGTTCCATTAAGTTACGGTATGATTTGATGGTATTTTAATTAAAAAAATGGTGTTTAATACAAATTTAAACCAATGAGTAGGGTAAGACCGGGTGAAGTGAATACTTTAAGCTATTTACAATTATCAGGCAAAAAGTATTTCGAAGACTCTGAGGAAAAACTGAAGACTTAGCCCGAAGATGAACCTGTCACCATCTAAACTTTGCTCGAGGTTAGTTCTAGTTAGTAGTAACCTGTTATTTCTGCTTACTACCAACCAAAACTAACAAAACTAGAGCTAAAAAATAGTTCTGGTTAGTTCTGAGTGGTAGTTACCCAAGGAAGTTTGAAGGTTAATGGAATCCCAATACTATGGCGTATTCGATCAAAAAGTGTCCGGCCCACTATGAAAATAACATGAGAGGCCCCCTTGATCCTGCGCAGTAACAAAATTCTCCAAAATATTGTAATGTGATGCCTACCTATACACAGTTTATAGGTAGGCAACACATTATCTTTTGACAGAACCGGAGTCCCGTTTTCGTCTGCGACTGTGCGGTGTTTATAAAAACATACCCGCAGTATGCCATTGTCTCATAAACCGTTCCAAGCGATTTTTCCGCCTAGTGTGATTTTATTTTGTGGTTGCAGAAGTTTTTTGGATTAATAAAAACACTCATATTTTAGTGATTATTGGTTTATTTAATTGTGACTGTAATTTTGTGTTTATTGTTTGTTATTTACAATATCGTCACAAAATGCCTGAAAGTTATATGGTTTTGTCTTGCAAATTTAAGGGTAACATACCCGGAATACCCCTCATTAGGAAAACAAACGCAGGTCAATTCGACTATCACTTTCACAAGACCATAAACTAATCTTAAATTGGGGCTTCAAAAATTTTGTCCAGTTTAATGCTCCAAGACCCAGTCATGTTCGGTGTCGCGAAAAGAAGTTAACTAATCATTTTGGGGTTACTTTTGAGAACAACCCTAACTGACACAAACACATTTTTTCTCTTTCCCACCGACGGGCTGGAGGGAATATGCTGCATAATGATAGGTATTTTTACGGCTTCTGCTCCGAGGAGTTGGCAAGTATAATTTCTTTGACAGCTTCCAACAGAGCAACACGTAGCGTCACTTTTATGCATCCTTTTACTGTCCAACTTAAGAGGCCCCGAACTTCGCACTTTCTTTGTTCCATCATCCCCAGAGTGTCTAGACTGCAATCTGCTATCCGCAGAAGTTTTTCCTTTTCCAAATATTTAGGTCTGGTGTAGAAAAACTCCCCTTTACCACACTTAACAGTACGTTAGTATTGAAGCCTCAGCCTTGTTGCACTGTCTGACGATATAAAAAAAATCTTATGTAAAAAATTCCGTACTTCTTGTTAAATTTGTTTAGGTTATCTGCATGAGGTAACACTATTTTATTGTACTTGTATACAAATTATAAATTTATAGAATATTGTAGTACCCTAAAACACAAATAACCAGTTCAAATTTTGGTGTGTTTTTACTTTTCTTGACCCTTGCCGATTTCAATGATTTTTTGCATACTGAGGCGCTGATTACAAATCTAAAGAAAGTGTTCTTTTTCAAGGTTTTATTTTTCACTATCTTGTCCTTCTTTATTACAGAATTCGTGATAAGTACTTAAAACTATCAATCAATGTTTGAAATTAATTTTAAAAAATCGTGTTGTTAATTATTTTATTAAGATTTTTGGCAAAAATACAGAAGTCCTAAAAAGATCAACCATTTAAATAGAACGCTGTGAAGTGGCGCCATCAGTTGTCTCCTTGTTAAATTAAATAATATAAAATCCAATATTACACAATAATTTTGAATATTTTGTAATAGTCTCGTTTATTAACCAACAATGTTGCGCAAAAAAAACAGTGAACGTATAGTTAGTCTGAATTTGACAATGATGTCAACTTTATACATGGTAACAAAAAAATATGGAAGTCCGGACCTGACCTACGATTCATTGAGCAAACTCCACGGGGCCGATTCCCCTATTCCCGCTGCCCTACACGCCTGGACAATTTTGTTCTACAGCATTGGCCTTCCATACATCTTTAAACTTCCTTGTGGTAACCAGATCTAATCAAAAAGAAGAGGCACTTATCGGTCCAAGTTAATAAAAATATACCCAACGCAAAATCTTGCTAACTGTTTTTTATGTATTACAATAAAAAAATAAATTGAGGAAGCAGAACATTTAAACCTAGTATTTATAATGGGAATATTTTTCTTGACAAAAGCTACTGCCTTCAGACTCTTCAATATTTAGCACCTGGTTTTCTAACGCAGCGGAGAATGTCGACCGTGTCATGGGCAAATCGTTGGGAGATTGTTTTTCGTGACTTGAAATACATTTTTCTAAGGTTGCGTCGTATCATAGGAGACAATGCTAATACGGAGACGACCCCTTAAACAAAAATACGAAAAAAATTTCTATAAAAATGTATCCTAAACTTTTTAACCTATAAACTACAGGGCAAAAAACTTTCAGGGAAAAATCTTTTATTTTATTATGTTAATAAAAATAGTCGCCTAATGATTGGGTTAGATGTTTATGTTTTTTAAGGCTTTCTTACAACAATATTTGTAATCAATGGCTACTCTAGAAAATGGTTAAAGTATGCAACCCTCAATGATTTTTATGCTTTGCTTTATATCGCTTATTTTTTTTGCTAATATTGTTTTCAGACATATTACTCGAAAATGACACAATTTACCAACAAAATGCACAGGACAAAAAGTTTTTAATTAGAAAAAGCCTTCACAAACAATGTCTTAAATTGTCCGATCTCAGAAAAAGAAATCCATTAAAAAAAGCATTTCTGTGTTGCAGATTCTAAACCTTTTCCTAGGTAGCAGATGATTACAAGTAGTGTTGGATAAAATTGTTGAAAAATTATGTTTTTTTTCCCAGTTTATGTATGGCAAAATGGCGGTCCAAAAATTCTTGGAATTAATTTAATTTGATTAAGCCATGGGAGAGTTTCGGTCTAACCGGAAAAGTTTACTGTTCCTACTTTTAGTAATTTATTACGTCTGAACGATAATTGGGGAAAATAAAAAGCAGCTTTAACTAGCCAGAACTAACTATGATCGACCAGAACTGAAGGCTTTTAAATTTGTTCCAATTATTCCTACGTAAAAGTTATTAAAATTTTTTTAACAATTTCTAAAATGATATTTATCACGTCTGAAATACAGTGTGTGCCAAATTGGGCCTACATGTATTGGTAACTCGGGAACCATTAGAGCTACATTGTTGGTTAAACAAAGAAAGTTTTAGACAATTTAATTGCAAAATTAAATCTGCCTTTTAAAGTGTTCTAATAATGTAGTAATCATAAAACCGTAAAATTGGTAGTTTGCGAGTTACAGGCAAAAGTTAAAAATGCACCATTTTGGTTTTTCTTAATTATTTCAAAAACCATAAAAGGTAAATAAAATCTGAAAGCAGATTTAATTTTGCAATTAAATTGTCTAAAACTTTCCTAATTTAACCAACACTGTAGCTCTAATGGTTCCCGAGTTACCAATGCATGTAGGCCCAATTTGGGACACACTGTATAATTGGAAAAAATAAAAAGCCTCCTAAATAAATCAGTACCAACCAGGACCAGCTGGAACTGATGGCTTTTGAATTTGTCTAGATTATCCATATGTAGAAGGTATTAACAAAATTTAAATAATCTTTAGTATGGTATTTATCATGCCTGAAATATAATTGGGAAAAATTAGAAGCCGTTTTAACTAACCAGAACTAACCACAACCGACCAGAGCTAAGATCTTTTAAATTTGTCTAAATTATCCCTAATCAAAATTTTAATATTTTCACTATGGTATCTATTATGGTCCCCAATAATTCCCCCCTGTTTTGGGTTAAATCAGGTAATCATTTATTACCTGGAAATTTTATAACAACCTAACCCTTATTTTTGGATCGCAATTAGGCAATTATTTTTACCTATCTGATGAATTAGTTCGCAAATGTCCTAGACCGGTTTAACCACATTTCTAAAATAACTTGGTTTAATTCTCTTTCTTAAAGCTTTACCTTTCCTATATGTTTATAAAGGGTGTTCCAATAAGAGGTTTCGAATGTTGGTAACAAATAAAATGAAAGTTTTATAACATATTTGAAGTTTATTTATGGCACTGCGTAGCTGAACAGTGTACAATTATACGTGGAATACAATATCTGCTAAATGACCACCAAGACTTCTCTGACAGCACACAATTCTTTTGTTGAAATTTTCCATTACTTCTAAACACATTTCTGAAGTTATGTCACGAACTATTCGTATAATTTCTTGTTTCAATTCTTGAATGGTAAGGGGATTCTTTTCGTAAGCTTTGCTTTTCACATAGCCCCACAAAAAATAATCTAGCGGCGTCAAGTCGCAAGATTTTGGTGGCCAATTTACGTCCCCGTTCCTTGAGATAACCCTCCTTTCAAACCGTGTACGCAATAAATCCAATGTTTCTCGTGCTGTTTGGCATGTCGCCCCATCTTGTTGGAACCATATATTGTCTACATCCATCTCCATTATCTCATCCCATAAAAAAACATCAATTATCGTTCGGTATCGCTCTCCGTTTACTGTAACAGCTTGTTCGTCTTCATTTTCAAAGAAATACGGACCAATTATACCCCCAGCCCCAAAACCGCACCAAACTGTTACACGTTGGGCATGCATTGGCTTTTTGTGAATCTGTCTAGGATTTTCATTGCCCCAGATACGACAATTTTGTTTATTTACGTAACCGTTTAAATGGAAGTGAGCCTCATCACTAAAAATGATTTTATTGCAAAAATTATTGTCCTCTGCATTCCTCTGTAGGATCCAATTGCTAAAAGCACGACGTTGTCCATGATCGTGTGGCTTTGCTCCTGGTAATTTGAATTTTATAAGGATGCAGACCTAAATCTTTTAAAATTTGCCACGTTGAAGTTCTGCCGATGCCCAAATGTTGTGAACCCTTTCAACAGACATTTGTAGATTTTCAGCCACACTTTCCCGAACAGCCTGAATATTCTCAATGGAACGAGCTGGATGTTTCCGTATTTTTGTTTTAATCTCTGGCACAGATCCGGTAGTTTCAAATTTATGCACTATTTTGCGAATAGTTGCTTCTGAGGGACGATTGTGTACACCAAAGTAATCCCGAATTCGCCGATATGTGGCTCTCACAGAAGACCCATTTTGAAAATACGTTTTTATAATGTAAAGACATTGTTCCACAGTCTAGCGCTCCATTGTTAAAATTGTACTGAATTCCACAATGAAATAAAATCCGAATTACCAAAAAAAAAATTGAGATAAGAAGAGTAGCAATTAAAAACATTCGAAACCTCTTATTGGAATACCCTTTAGTAACTTTTTTTTGTATTGTCATCCGAGGAGTCTGTCTATGATTTTTTTTGCAATATTCATGAACTACCTTGTATAATCTGCACTTATTTGCTTTTATTACATATATTTCCGAACAAATTATTCTGTTACATCCAAATTTGCCTTCTTAATTTCATTACGTATTGCTTTTTAATCCCATTGCTGTGTCAAACTAGTACAAATCCATAGTAGTAACACTATGTAAATTACCTGGGTGCTTCGCAAGTTGTCATTTGCATTTTAGTTTTGCATAACTGCACAAAAAGCTAAAATGGCGTGAAATAGTCGATTCCTGCTCCGGTGCGGTAGGTTACCCTTTATTAAAATTAAAGCCGTATTCATATTTTAATAGAAATTTGGGGATTTTCTAGCGACACCAGAAGTTCGAAAATATTCGTTATTGACTGGTTGGGTTTAACTTTGTTCTGCCATTTAAAAATAAATTTTGCTAGCTAAGACGATAAAAAATAGGGCATTTTATTTTTTTTATATGGAAATTAAAAAATATTCTTTGGGTTGCTTGCAAGACAAAAAAAAGAAGGGACCGCCTTGGTTCAGGTCCCATCAATAGACTTTTGTACTTACAAATTGCACTGATAGATTGACTCTTATAGATTTGCAGATCACCTAAAAAGGTCTTGTTAAGTGCTCGTTAAAAACTCTCACAATGGGACCGCTTCGGTCTTAGTCACGGTGTATAATCACCGGGTGTGCCCTGAATTATTATCCTCTATGAACTGGCAGATCGCCCAAAACAAAATAAACCTTAAAGAAACACCAAAAATCAGAATACTTATCAATGTGTCAGTGGAAATTCTAGCACCATTTTAAAGATCCCACCAAAAACACTTATGGTACTAGTCCACTTTAGAATTTTCAGAAAATCAATATTTTGTTGCGTTTTCCACATCCTTGGACCTTTAATATTACCTTCTAAAACATTTAATCGAATCTTAATACTATTAAATAAACGCATAATGAAAGTGTGCGCCCGCTCTTAGCTGCACGCAGTTGCTCACGCAGCTGTTAGTTAGCGTTTTTTTCGAAATGGCTTTCTATTAAACTACGGATTTTCCGTAACTATTAAGACATTTTTACCAGAATTTGGCCAAAAAGCGTTTTTTTACAGGGCTAAACTAGTGGATAAATCGGCTGATTTTTATTTATTTTTTTTCAAACGCTTGCCATTTTTTTTCTACGACTTTTGATTTAGTGTGGTAAATTAGCTTGTAAGAGAGCATTATTTTAAAGAAACCATTTGGTTTTTTTGTTTCAGACTTGCCGATCCAAAGATTATCTGTCCGCAGTGGGGCAACTCTTTGTCAGCAGCTCCATTTTGACGCTCCGTGAATGTTTTTTTAATAAAAATAAAAATAAAATGTATTTTTAAAACATAAATAATTATATAAAAAAAGATTTATGTCTCTATTTTTTAAACACCTAAAAATTTATTTTTAAATTTGTGTTTTTTGGCCTTCAAAAGTGTACTAGTACACTTTTGGCTAGCGTATGGAACGGGATCCGAAGCTAAGATAAACACAAGGCTTAACTCAAGGTGTTTGCATACCATGCTGTTGAGTGAATGACATCTTGTGCCTTAAACAGGTGGCTTCAACGGTGCCTCTGAGATACAGGGCGACCTCTCAGAGTATCTAGCCTTACTGCGGTACTGCGGGGCACTGCCGTGGTGAACTATTACTTTCCTAGCTCCAAACAGAAAGCGGACAGAACCGCTTTTATAGGAAAAAAGTGACAAAGGTGCGCTGACCGAAGCGGATAAATCCGTTTCGAGAGGTGCCATTTAAGGTCACAAGCAGACAAAGGTGCGCCGACCGAAACGGGTGAAGCCATTTCGAAAGGTGCCCCTGAAGTCACCTGCGCCTGTTTCACGGGAAAGGGGTAATCCATCCCGAACAAACAGGTGCTTAGGAAGGGTTCCCTGAATCCAAACAGAAGGCGGACCTAACCGCCTTTATAGGAAAAAGGATTCCCTGGCTTTAAACAGAAAGCGGATAGGACCGTTTTTATAGGGTAAGACCGGAGATGCGGCCTCAGAAAGAACATCTGGTTCCTGTAACAAGGACCTGGTAGCTACCCACGACACTAGACCGGGAGAAGAGGGCATGACGGATCTAATCGTCTGCTCGTCATACTCTCCAGGAGACAGGGACACCAGAACACATCAGAACACATTGTGCTCGTGTCCGGTAGCGAGACGAGTAATAGGAGATGTATGAACTCTCTCCCAATTTGGTATCGGATCCATTAGAAGTCCGATTCTATTGGGAGAAATATAAAAAGGTGTGAGCCACAAAAGACCGAGCGGTCGCAGTGGAGGGCGTAAAAATTTCACTCACTTTAAACCTACCTACCCTATGTAAAATAGGGGCTAAGTTGCTATTTAAACAAATCGTCCTTTTAAAGTACTGAGATATACAATTAGACCAGGTTTCCTCCATAATTTTATTCTAAATAAATCACATAACCAATACATCCTTCTTGTCTCCAGGATACATAACTAAGTACCTACATATTATGTGTGTTCAACTTTTTATTTAACACAGACCAGTATGACCTCAGAAACTCAGGTTTAATCATATTACAAACTTTTAAAATACCCCTTTAGTATACGCTATTACCACCCTTCTTTCAGAACGATTCGAAAAAAAATATGTAGTTCCTAGAATTTTTCTTTACTTTTGTCCTTAAACCCAATTACATACAAGTTTCTACGCCGTCGGGTGTACTACCTCCTAATTTTAATAAATCAATCTCATACCTTTATATGGTTAATTGTGGTTTAGAAAATTAATTACAAAATCTCACCACCCCAACGACATCACTCTAGTTTGTCTAAAATGTCAGCTAAACCAAACCAAAACGTTTCTAAAAATAGGAATCGTGCCATCTTGCAGTTTTCTGCAACCTGACCATATGTAATGTGTCCTGCCAACTGCAGTCCTGATGTACATATTTCGCTTTCTGCTCAAGAACCATGTAAGAAATTTTTATTTATGATTTATTGGTGTAAAGAAAGAAAATGGAGAAAATAAATTAAAAATCACCTGGTCATTACCTATTTTTAAAAATGTATTGAATTGTTTTGACAAACCTGGTAGGATAAAAAAATATGGATTTTGTCAAAAATAAGTCATAAATACGTAAGTTAAACAAACACATATAGGTTAAGTATACGAAGACTGTATAGGGCCATCTTAGTGGCTTTCCTATACTACGGGATCTGAATTAGAGGTGACCTTTACCCATCTACCAACCGTATAAAAACCATTTTTTATAATTAAATATTATAGATATGTAAATAAAAATAAAAGCACCGCCAATGGGTTGCCAAAAACAATGGCTAAAATAAAAGATAAAGGTTAAAGTTATGATAAAATAAAATTACCATTATAACAATTTTTTAAATATTTTTTTAAAAGTGTAAGATAATGTAATGGTTTCAATAACACTAAAATCTTGGACTTTCTCAATAACACTAAAATCTTGTTTTTTTTTTAAAGAAGGGCTATAATTATAAGAAACTTAATGTCTACATTTTCTTTATCATTCACACATGACCGCAACATACTGTATTTACTCCAGAGCGTAAATAGCTTTAGAGTTTTTATTCCATTTTAAAAATATACAAAAAAGGCGTCGTCGGACATTTTTATATATATTTTTTTTCATCCACCGTTACAACTCTTATTCTTTCCCATACTTTTCTCGAGACTAGATTGGCAAAAGATTTAAAGCTACCAGTCTAGCAGTTTTCAAGATATCTTGAAGAGTATTGTCGTCCATTTTAAAGTCCATTTTTCTTTAAAACAATTTAAATAAATAAAATATAAAATTGTTTAAGTACATAAAATGTGACACTGTCACTATAATTTAAACAACAACGCTTACCTTCTCAGCAACGCCACTCACTTTAATAATCGAAAATTTTAAATGTCATACCACCTTAAGGTTGTATTACCTATTAGAAGCTTAAAAAAAGACACATTTATCATATTTTTTTTTCTACACTTTATTTATTAGCTAAGGTAATTAAACTCTTTTATAGTATTAAACAACTTTTATAGAATACAAAAAATTCTTTTTTTTTTAATTTTTCCAAACCTTATAGAGGGCGCCAAAAAAAATCAAAAAACGACCTTTTTTCCGATATTTTTTTTATGCTAAAAAAAGTTTTTTTATTTTTTAAAATCAAATTATGGTCGATTCTAAGAGAGGAAGCTTAAACAAACTAAATGCTTCCCAATTTATTTAAGTCGAGCGAGTAGATTTGGAGTTAACTATCCGCCAGTTGAAAAAAAGCGATTTCGAGAAAAACGCGTTTAAAGTTAGCCGAGCGAGCTGCAGCTGCATAGAACATCTACGGCAAGTTCAGAGCTGGCGCTTCCTAAAGTTGCATCTCGTTTTTGGTTTCGAATTTTTGTATTATATTTTAGAAAGTTATTTTTGAAGGTCTAAAAAATCAAAATCCGTAAATAAAAAACTAAAAATTGATTTTTTCAAAATTCTAATAAGTAATACTCAACTAGCAATTTTGTGTTTTATAAAAATTATGAAAATGTTTTCGACACAAATTTTATAAAATATTATTTCTCTCAGAAACACTTTAATAATGTTTTTGCAGCACTTATAAAAAAATACTTCAGTCGCCATAAATATTTTGTAATGGTTATTGAAATCATTAAAAAATAATTATATACACTTTTCGGTTCACCTTAAGAATATTCAGAAACGGCATTATAGAACTGTTTTATTAAAGCTTTTTTTAATAGCACTAAATAACTATTTTTTAAGAATCATTAGGACAGATTTTTTAAGAAAAAATGCTGAAGGGTAACGCAGTAATAAAATAAATGAGTTTTTTAAATATATTTTGAAGTCGCCCCAAATATCCTTTAATTAAAAACGAAATGCTCTGCTGTGACAGGGAAATACATATTGGAAGCCATACCTATTTGATCATATAAGTAAGTAAGGACTATCGTTTACACGCATCAGGCGTGGACTGAAAATTTTATTGCGAAGGACTGGGATTTATATATGATGCTTTTAACAAGTTTTAAGCGCGCTTCCTGTTTATTGATGATTTCTGAAAAGTATTTATTTTTTGTTGATAAATCTACTTCTTAAGATAAAGTTATTTTGCAAAAAACTTATATCAGATTATTTTAATTATAATAAATTTTAAAGTTAGCACATTTTTAACTGTAGGTAACAATAGAAATATCACAATTGAAACTTTACATGACTGTATTAGAGTTACAAACTTCTTCTATAAAATATATTTCTGTTAGTAGAAAGCATTTTAAAATAATTAAATTATAAGGCTATTTTTATATAATATATATAAAACAATTAGATTCTTTGAGTTGAAAGCCTTAGGCAAGTCAGTGCTAAGACACAATTTCGTTGTGCCATATGCATTTTTAAATTAAGTGTAATTACCGTAATCTTCAACTTTTGTCCTAACGATCATCTGATATGTTTTTAAAAGCGTCCTAGTATCTTGGAGAATTATGTTAGAAATCCTTTCGTTTACACTTTGAAATAGAGCTCTTAGCTTAATGTAAAATATTAAGAAAGCGCCCATGATGTTTTCAAATTTATTTTTTGTCCTGTTCTAATACAAAATTACCTATTTTTTACTAGACTCCAGTTCTACTAGTTAATTGTCCCTTACTTTATTGTACCTTTCCATTTCAACCTTATCATCTTCTGTTTGTAGAACAAGATTATCGTGAGCAGTATTACTATGTGATTCAATTTCCAATAACTTAAGGTTAGCACTTTGCACTTGCACCATTTAAGGTAAATTCGGTCTTTTGTTACATTGATTTGTCACCCAAACCATCCCTAGGTCTGGAGTAAGAATCTATTATCGTTTCCCCTGCCTGCTGTGTTTTAGTGCTAATACCATCACTGTTACTATTTCTAATATTTTTGTAAAAATTTTTAATCTTCTACGAAAGACACAACTTTTTAATTTTTTTTTCATTGTCCTGTATCTGACCATCTAAATATCTGCTTTTGCACTATCTACGCGACTTACATTGTTGATTAAAAAAACTTAAAAAATAGATTTATTTTAATCGCTATAAAATTTTTTATAAAAACAACGACTAGGTGTAATAAAAAGGTAACATAACCTTACGTTTAATGCAAAAAATATATTATAGCAAATGTGCTTTATTGCGTAGTCAGTCGCAAGAATAATATTTAAAAAAAATAAAAACAATTTAATTATGTAATATTTTTATTCCTGTCTCCAATCTACAGCGGACTGCATCTCTATAAAATAATTATATAGCAAGCTCTATAGCAACAATTTACTTTAAATGGCAAAATAGTCCCTAATACTGCTTTAGAAAAAGCATTTTATAAGATCAGCAAAAAATATTATAAAATAATTTTTATAAGTTTTTATAACGGTATTAATATGCTGCAAAAGACTATTATGCAGGCGTTACAAGACAATTTAGTTTTGTAGACTAAGTTGTTTTATAGGTCAGTCATTAACTCATTTTGATAATAATTTTGAAACTGTTTTATTAGATATTTTATAATAATGTTGTAGAAACGTTTTAATGACAAAATAATAAAACATTTTAATTGCAGATGATAATATAGTGTTATCTACAACTTTTATATAATAAATTACATCTTGGAAGCATTTATAAAACAAGAATAAAACAAAATAATTGTAGAAATTTAAAATTATAAAATACATTTGCTGGTTGGGTAGAACCTTAAATCGTTTTTAATTATTGCGATTTGCATACTATGATAAATGAAATATGTATGAAAAATAAAATTCTGCAGGTTAATAATATGCCTAAAAAATATTGCATAAAAAATTGGTTATTTAACTTATATAATATTATTTTAAATTGGTATAATTAGTCTGATAGGCTGATAAGGGCAAAGTAAAACTTTTTTCCTCCTACCTTCTGAAAAGTAGTAAAAAATTAACTTACTATTGATTTACAAATTATATACATAATAAATTGTTAAACAAATTATCTAATGAACGGTTCACAGGTATAAAGATCAATACAAAATTGCATAAGGTAACGCAATCGAATCCCAAAGCTCTATTTCTAGTGCGACTTTACACTAACACTATGCAAATGATTTTGGGCTTGGAAAGTGCCCTTTGCATTCCGATTTAACATAATTGTGCAACGAGCTAAAATAGCGTGAAATCGACGGTTTTGCCTCGCTGATACTGCGACGGTTTAAAAATTAAAGCTGCAATAATATTTTAATCTGGTGCTGAATGTTGCGGTAGTGCCAAAACTGAATAAAAGTTCACATAATACTTCAAAAAATACTAAAAAAGTACTTTAGGTTACAATGCAGTTACGGACAGGATATGTACAATAAAAAATGGTAATGTTAATGGTTAGTATACAGTAAGATGTTTAATTAGAAATACATTTATTTTATCAAAAACAAGATATTTTTTTAAAAACTACTCAGATCAAACTTGTATTTTCATTGAAAGAAAATTTTATACAGCATGTCCCAAATTTGAAAATTGACGTTATCAATAATTTCTTTAAATCGAAACTTAAGTTTTTTTAAGTATTTTTAAAGCTCATATTAATTTATACCTGACTACTTAAATTTAAATTTTTGTTTCATGTTGTTCGTGAAATATTATGTCACAGAATCTATATGTAGAAACCACATAATGAAGGGATATACTTAATTACTTTGAAATCGCTTTGGGTTATATATTTTTTTTACTTTCTGGTTAATAATTAGCATATTTAACACTAAAATTTAGCAATTTTTAACTTAACCTTATAAGTTAAACCTCACTTTTAATTTCTGAACGAAATACTTAGTATATTTTTATATTTATTATTTGTAGAGATCAGATGATAATAAAATTAAAATTTTACACTAAATTTTATTTAGTGTATAACAGACAATTCAAAGAGTTAAAAATATACAAAAACGACATCTTTAAATATTTTCATGACATTATTTTTTTTCATTCACCCTTTATACTGACTGCTCATATTACTGTTCTTGCACATACTGTTCTCAAGACTTGATCGACAAAAGATTTAAAGTTACCAGTCTTGCAAATTTTGAGAGATCTTGGGAAGTATTGTGGTTTACTTTAAAATCCATCATGCTTTAAAATAATATAAATAGATAGAATATATAGTTGTTTAAGTAAATAATGTGTCAATATCACTAAGTTTAAATCGCGGCAATGCTAAGCTTTTTAGCAACGCCACCCTTTTTAATATTCAAAATTTTGAATGTTATAACACCTTTATTTGTTTTTAATTTTTAGGACATACCTAATATGATACATTTGATATGTATAAAAAAATAAAATTCCAAAGATATTTAAGGTGCTTAGAAAAAAAAGATTTGTAAAAAGTTGTTTATGTAACCTATCTAATGTCCTTTTAAATTGCAAAGAAATTAGAAAAGAGTATTTTCTAATGATTCTAATTAAGTTGTACAATTTCGGAAAAATGTAATATATTTTAACATTTATTTTTATTTTTACAAATTTTTAAAAACACTGTTTTATGTTTAAAAAATATATATTATTGAATATTATATTCCTAAACTTTAATAAATACAGTTGTTTCAGCAGTCTTTTTTTAATAGATTTTGTCCATAAAGTAATAATCCAGAAAACGCTCGAATTTTTCAATATGTGATAATAGTCACAGATGCAAAGAAACTAAATCCGGCAAATGAAGTGGATATTACAACAATTTACAATTTAATTAAGATTTGTGTGACCACGTTTTAATTTAGCTACCCATTTTTCTACTGTTTTAACAAAAAATTAAGAGTCTCTATACTCGGCATCAGTACCGGATTTAAATTTCAATATTAAAAGTACTTCTTTGAAATTTCGCGTTATATTTTTTTCTTCAATTTTATAAACAAAAATTTTAATAATTTCTTTCATTTTTAAATTTTAAAAATGTCAAAAGGCTTTATATTTATAATTGAAGGAAAAAAATGATTGGGTTATTTAAACTTTCATTGGGAATAAAAATATAAGAATTGATATTATACAGAGAGTATCAAAATATAAATTTTTATTTAGTCATAGTTTTAAACCAGAATTTTTTAGCAAATTTATTTGCAATACTTTTATTTATATGCTATATTAAAAAAATATTCGTTTGACATACGTTCGTTTGTAATTTGAGTCTTCAATTTGCTTTAGATTTTTTATTATCACCGTCTATTTTAGTATTTTACAGTAACTTTGCTTTTACTACATTAAATTTATTTTATATATCGTAATTTTAAATGGCCTGTATACAACTAATAGTTCACTTTTTGCAATTTTTTATTTCTATAGTAATTTTTACTTAGAACATTAGTATATTAGAAAGCCTATAAAAATTACTTAAATTAAACATTTATCGCATGGGCAATTTAAAAGTAAAACAACTCAAAACATTTAATTTATAGAGTAAAGAAAAAAAAAATATACCTTATAGTGGAATTTTTTTGGAACCCAATTTAAAAGATTGAGCTTTTTTGCGTGTAAATTATTTAAATAACATTAATTTGGTTTTACTCTGGAAAAATTTTATTATACAGTAAAGCGCACCTCTGCGAACATGGGGGGTCCTGGAAAATTTTTGGATGTACCCAATTAAAAATACCGATTTTTTGTGGTTTGCTTTTTAATTTCCGTCTCGTTTCCTAATGGCTCATTTTTGGTTGGGACTGGTGGGAAGTGCGGAGTTTATCTGCCAACTTTGTTGTGTACTGCTTTTTATTTTCAGAAAAATCTGCTCAAAGGCAGGTTGGGGGAGCGGCTCCGTCAACCACTTCGTCGTATTTCTTATCGCAATAAATTTAAAATTAGTTGTTTACGAGACCGAAACGTTTGCTACGGTCTTAAAACCAAACAGTTTTCCTAAAAAATAAAAAAATTTCTAATAGATAATAAAATTAAAAAGATTTTTAAAAAAAAATAAATAAATCTGCATTCATAAAATAACAAAAAAAAAAAAAATCCTTCTTTTTTATAAAATCCAAATAAACCACCTTCTTGAGCCAAACAATAACCAAGTTGTCAAAAAAACGCCTTCACATTTGCTAAAATATTAGGGTAATTTCAAAAAAAATTCTCAATTTCAATTTAATTCTTGTAGATTATTACCCTATTTTAATCCATAAATGTGTGATTTACTGACCCCAGAAAAAATCGTTGGGTGAGAGATCAGGTGATCGAGCGGGCCAAGATGGTTCCGCGTCCGTCAAAACCTGTTTGTAAAAGTGTTTTAAAAAATTCTTAACCAACACACTGTTATGGCGGACGCCGTCATGTTGAAACCAAATATCTGCAAATTTGGCCCCCGCTAGTTTCAATTTCTGGAACAATGCAAGCTGCAAAATTCCAATATTTCGGCAATAAACCCATCAATGAAAAAGGGGCCCAAACATATTTTCTCCCAACATACCACCCCAGATATTTAATTTTGAGGATATTTTTTCCCCTTTAATCGAAAAACCAAAATTTTCCTTTGACCAGTAACGGGGGTTTGGCAGGTTGTGACGACCATGAAGTGGGGGGGTTCATCAGTAAAAACAATGTTTCATGAAAATTTTATTTTTTTTTCCCTTTCCATTACAGTTTCACAAAATTCATTCTCTAAAATGATCATCGGGAAAATTTCATGGTTTTTTTTACTTTTGGGTCGGTATCCCTTTTTTCAACACTCTTCCCACTGATCTTCTGCTCAAATCAACCTGTTCTGCAATAGTATTAATGGAAATTGTAGGATTTTCAATAACGCTTGCCACTAAAATTTCCTTCATTTCCCTTTCGTTGTTTTCTTCTGGGGGGCTATCATGTTTATGTTTTTTTGGTTAAACAACCAAATTTTGAAAGTTTTTAATGACTCTGAATATGAAATGTGGGGGCGGCCCTGTTTGGAAATAAATTAATAAATAATTCCCCCAAATTCCCTCACAGGATTTAGGTGATGCCATTCAATAATTTTAATTTTTTTTAGTTCGTAAACATCCATTAATAATTATTTTTAATAAAAAAATTTTTTTGGGAAATAATCAAAATACCTAACCTCGGCGTTCGATGAAAAATTTTTCAGAATAAGATTGAATTGATCGCTTGACCGGGGGCCCGGTTGAAATTTTTTTGGGAAGATTATTGATCGATAAGCAATGCGTGCGGCGCGGCGTTTTGGTAACCCCAAAAACGTCGGTTGTCCTATGTTCCAGTTCTCTGCTTTATTATATGTTTTAAATATTATTATGATTATATTACAATACTTTTCTTTTAAAAAAATCATCACTAAGTTGTTTTCGGCCTAATTTAGTTCGCAGTTCCTTAGAATTCACCAATTTCTAGGGGTTTATTAAAGAAAATTCACTTCCCATTAATAAAATTTAAATATTTAAGACTTAGTTCCATAAAAAACTAAAATTTAAGATGCTTATACTGTCACTTTTAACACAATTTCAGGTATACCATTATTTGTTTTAACTATCACATTCACAGCTTTTGGTAAATTAATTTTAATATTTTTTAGTAATTTAAAAAGGCATAACTTCGTAATTTAATTAATATCTCGAAAATGTCCTAAAACAATTTCCCGAAAATTACTGGAGCCTTGTCGCTAGAGTAGACACTTATCTTATAAAATTTAAATTTTAACTTAAAATCCTGGTCATGGTAAACCTACAACTCGTTTTTGTTTAAGAAATATTTCTTTAAAATACAAATAAAATTTCTGTTAATAGGTTTTACTCTTCCATTTTTAGCTGTAAACATTTGTATTTTAATTTTTTAAAATATAAATATCCTTGAAAATATTGGAAAAAAATACATACATTAAGGTAAAGTATAAAATGATTGACTATTAAATCGTCCCTGTAAATCTGAAGCGCGCGTCTAATTTGGTTCTCGTCACGATGCGAGAGAATGATGCAGAGCCTCGTTGCCTCGTATCGTGTAGATTGGTTTCGCGATATAATGAACCAAGAGTCGTCAATTAATGTATTTATATAAATCATTTTAATTTGTAGAAAAATTTACGAATTATTGCAATAAATACAAAAAAGAACTTTAAAGATTAAAATAAAATCTCTTACGGGAGTGTAAAAGAGCGAAAACTTAATGAAAAAAACGTAAATGACCGAATTAGCTAAAAAATATTTTTTTCATATTTTGAATAGAAATAGAAATACGAATATGAAGGATACTAAATAATTAAATTAATGTTTTTTTAGTCAATTAAAATAGTTTTTTCAAAATACTTGTCATGCTTCCACTTGCAGTTATGTACAAATTTTGATGTTTAAATCTTTGGATGCTTTTAAATAATCTCCGATTACACCATTTTAAAGCTTGTAACTGGCTCATATTACAAATACCTTAGAACTTTAAGTATACGTATAAAATGCTTTCACGTACGATATTTTGGTCAATTATTCCATTAAGTTTCGATTACTTTATAGTATGTCTTTAATTAGAGAGCACAGTGGCTATTCAATAAACTACAAGCCTTTCAGCATGTTGTTTACGTGAAAAAATATTATTTTCAATAAAAAGCTAATAATAAACATATTTAATGATAATTTATAAACCTTAAAGTAAGGTTTAGTTCTCCCCTCTTTAAAATCGACTTCGGAATCGACTTTGGATAGAAAAAGCTTTATAAGTACAGTGCCTTTCTCTTTCGTTCCGCGTGCTCATTGGTGGGCGGGGAGGGGCCGAAATTGTAGACTTATCGCGATAAGGCTGCCTTTGGTAGTCATATGCTCAAAGCTTACTACAGTTAAACTAATATGTGTAGATAAATATTTTCTAACGTACAATTATTATATTGACGTTTTCAAAAGAGTCCAGCGGGTATACAAAAAGGTTTTAAGTATTTCTTATATTATAGAGGGTAAACCGTGACGACCCTATTCTGTATGTGTATGTGTACCCTTTTATATATGTATTAAAACTTTAAACGTGTGTTTAAATTGGCGTAAACGATAACTCAAAAAGTTAATAATTGATCTCTCTATAATTTTGCACAAATTTTTTAAATTATATTTATGATATTTATATAAATCTACAAATTTCCGAAAAAAAATTATCAAAGCAAAAACAATAAAAAAATTCGGCCCAAAATTCATTTTATTTTTTCAAAATATTTTATGCCTTGATTTTTTTTTGGTTCATCTAGAAATTATATAAATATAATAAAACACACACAGTTTTGGTTTTTGTTTTGAAATCTCGCTGCGACTTTTCTGCAAGAATTACACTAAATTCTTCGGCCTTTTTAAATATTAAAAAAACAATATATTATTTTAATGTTTAAATAAACCAGATGCAGATTTTCAAAAATATATAATGACTTTTTCGTTAAAAAAAATCATAAAATTCAAGCAAAATTTAAGCGTTTACAGGTATCTCCCCCCTTAAGTGAATACCTAGGGGCCAACTGCAGCATCCAACAGGAACAGCGAAAACCCTTCCGTGGTACTTAAAATACTGATTTGCAATCGGCCAAATTGGTGCTCATGACACTCTGTTGTCCTTTTACAATGTCCAGTCACCCTAGCTTCTTTTCTTGTGCAAAAATAGGGAAATGTTTAGTTTCTAGCACAATAAATAATCTTGCTTTCTGTATAAGTTTGTAACCGGACAAAAATTTCGAGCACTTATACGTTGCATTTCTCTACACTCTTTTTGACCTAAAATAATTCTAAACATGTGCTCCTTAACTTAGACACTTTTTGGAAATCGCCCTGTTTACTGCGACTAAGTTCAGGTTTATCAAAGTTAAATCTTAAACTTCTGTAAAGTAGAAAATATATTTTAAAAACTTCGACACGCTACGTACAACAAAAAGGAAATGTAAATGGAGAAAACGAAAACTTTACTGTTCA
Source organism: Listronotus oregonensis (assembly GCA_019359885.1). Classification (NCBI taxonomy): domain Eukaryota; kingdom Metazoa; phylum Arthropoda; class Insecta; order Coleoptera; family Curculionidae; genus Listronotus; species Listronotus oregonensis. The sequence goes on along the minus strand of JAHBCN010000104.1, from coordinate 271,891 downwards.
AAAGAGCAAGAAGTAGTAAGTGTTCTTGAAATGAAAGGGCTCAGGTGAGAGTTTGTACAGATGTAGTTATATATTTTTCCTGGTAGTTTTCAGCTCGTTTATAATCCTTATAGATTAGACTAATGATATTTAACTAAGTATGTAATATATTATAAAGAATTGTTTAGTTACATAATTTAAGTTGTTTAAAACAAAGATAAACAGGTTAATGAAAAATTGAAAAATATATATATATATATATATATATATATATATATATATATATATATATATATATATATATATATATATATATATATATATATATATATATATATATATATATATATATATATTATATATATATATATATAATATATATATATACTATATATATATATATATATATATATATATATATATATATATATATATATATATATATATATACCTGGGTGTTGTTTTCCCCGAGAGCGGGACATAGGGAATCCCATTCAAATTTTGAAGTAGTCAAATATTGGCCCCCTAATTATTTTAGAAAAAATTCTATTAGGATTTATTGAAGAGCACAATAGTTCCACCCAAAATAAAAAATTTGGGCATTTTTAAAACCAACCAGAAAAGAGTAAATTGCTTAAATACCTTCTGCAACGTAGTATCTCATTATGCACCCTGTACTCTAGAAATCACAAATAAAAACACCATATCGATTTATCAGTGACAATTTGGGCATTAATTTATAATTCATTGCCAAAACTGAACAATTTTATACGGGAATTTCAAAAGAATCCTCGCATTTCATTGTAGTTTACAGCTAATTCCAAAAATGCACTCACATTTTAACGCAAGACAATAAAACAAATTTGTCTACATTTAAAAATCAATTTATCACAAAAATATCAGGATTTAATCAAATGCTCAAATATTCCTCCATTAACTGCCAGACAATAACCCAAACGATTATAAAAATCATTTCTTACGTTGGCTAGTGTGTACATCGATATTCTGGCACATTCAGCGGAAATAGCATTCCTTAGCTGGTCTAAATTTTCATATTTTTTATTGGTATAAAGCTTAGTTTTTAAATGTCCCCATAGAAAAAAATCGTTTGGCGAAAGATCTGGAGACCTGGCTGGCCAAGATATTGCGTGGTTCGGGCCTATGATGTCGTTATTAAATGCGTTGTTCAAGTATTCGCGCACAGCTCTGGTACTGTGTGCTGGGCGAGCAAGGTTGTTCAAAGCAGGGAAAATTTGTTTCTCCAAAAGTTCCAGAAAGTACTCCGCATTCAAATTTCGGTCAAGGAAAAATGGTCCAAGGATATGGTGGCCGAAAATTCCCGCCAAAACATTAATTTTTTGTGGATATTGAGTCCTTGTCTAACAAATCGATTTTGGTTTTCGTTACTCCAGTACCGGCAATTTTGAATGTTGGGTTCGTTGTTCAATGTAAAAGTGCATTCGTTAGTAAAGCAAATATTTTGTAAAAAACCTCTGTCAGTGTTTGTCCTCTCCATCATCTCAAAGCAAAATTCCTGTCGTCGAATTTCGTCTCCGTCTCTTAATTCTTGGTGTCTTTCGTACTTGTAAGCGTGGTATTTACATCTTTTTAAAATTCGAGATATTGTGGTGAGGTCTTGTCCAGTAATGTCCTCCAGTTGTCTCGTGCTAATGTTTCCTTCGGCCTCCTCTACACAAAGTATCACTTCTAAATCCCTCTCGTTTTGTACAATTTTTCTCTGATTTTCACGTCGATTTTCTTCACATTTGCAATTATTGATTACTGTGCCTGTAGTTTCAAATTTTTTTATCGTCCGTTTTATTGTCGATTTACTTGGTATTGGCCTATTGGGAAAATAGGCTGCAAACATGTCCGCTACTCTTCGATAACTATTTCCCTGATAAAACCATTGGTAAAATTTTACTTTACGGACACCACGCCGTTTTTCATGAATTTTTGCATACGGGGGTTTTTTGGGGCGCTGATCACGAATCTAAAATTGTTTTTTTCCGGCAACCTCTGGTTTTTGTGTTACGAGACCTCCAAGTGGACTAACCTCAAAATGAACATTTTTTCCAAAATTTCTCCTTCTTGAAACTGATTACCATCAAAATGGAACATACACTGATTGGTCACTTATATATTAAACGAATACACTAAAATTTACAAAAGTTTATTGCTTATTTTTAGTAAAAAACACCTCAAATAAATCCAGTTTTTATATCTTGACAAGTTAATTATAAATCAGGCAACCAGTTATACATCATATATCTTCTTACAAGGTACAGAAAAGTTGATTCATTTAAGGTAATTTTTACTTAAAATAGACAATAAATTATTGTAAATTTCGGTGTATTTGTTTAGTAAATAAGTGCCTAATTAGTGTATGTTCCCATTTGTTGGTAATCAGTTTCAAGAAGGAAGAATTTTGAGGTTAGTTTACTTGAAGGCCTTGTAACTCAAAAACCAGAGGTTGCCGGAAAAAACTAAATTTAGATTCGTGATCAGCGCCCCAAGAAACCTCCGTATGCAAAAATTTATGAAAATCGGCGCGGTGTCCGTAAAGTAAAATTTTACCAAACCATTTTATAATAGTGATTTTTTCTTGATTTGAGTAGTTCATTATTTAAAAATGATGTGACATTGATCTGACAACCTGAGAGTAAGAGGTTAAATAATTTTTTTGGTATTTTATTATAAACTTCTAATAATACAGGGCGCGTAAGAAGATTCGTAACTTATTTAAGCATTTATCTCTATAGCTGGGGACTGGAGAAGAGCTAAAATTTGTACACTGGGTACAACTTTTCGTGCTCTTTAAAAAATCCCAATAATATTTTCTTCTAAAATAATTAGGGGAGCCAATATTGGACCACTTCAAAATTTACATGGGATTCCCTATGTCCGCACCCGGTATATAAAAATATATAATATATAATATATAATATATATATATATATATATATATATATAATATATATATATATATATATATATATATATATATATATATATATATATATATATATATATATATATATATATATATATATATTCATATACATATTTGTAAGTAGGTTTTCTTTAAATATTAATTGAAATAATTATACAAAAATATTTTGGTTTATGCTGCTCTATATTTTGCGAATAACGTTATGAATATAGGGTGTATCAAAAAGTCCTGTGGTACATAAACTAAGTGTGCTTTGCCTTATTGACCACTATAAACTGACAGATCGCCTAAAACAAAATATAGAAACATCCCCACAAAACCCCAAAAGAAAAAAAAATTAAAAAACATATTTATTCGGTGCCAAGTTAACCCCTTTTTTAAAATTAAATAACATTCATTATTAACATAGGTTTAATTTTCAAATAAATTAAAAAAAAAACTGTTTGTTACATTTGTGACGCAAATTTTAATGACATGATGTTACCAGACCTAAGCTCTAGCACAAACAGTAATAAAAGTATTAGTTTTTTTATAGGTTTTATAAGAAAAGACAAAAATAATCATAAAGTCTAAAATTAGTTTTTTTTAGAATGTAAATGAAAGTACCAAATGGATACGTTTAGAACTTGCGAGATCCTACGCCGTAGTGGTCGGAATAGCGAAAAAATAAGGTTATTTAATTAGATAACTTATAAAACCAAATAAGATTATAGGTCCGTAAATCTACATTTAATTAAAATTCAATTAATAATTAATTATAATTGTTTTTTATTAATACTCAAACATTATACTAAGCAAAACTGGCTTACTAAGGAAATAATCTTGTTCCTATTTATTTTATATCTTTACTTAAAAACGACTATTTGACGCAATTAAAACAAAATAAATTATGTAAATTAAATTATAAATAGTTGTGACAAGTTCGCAAGAATAATACTTAAGTCCCGATTTAACCTAATTTAATTTAGGGAAAGTACGCTTAATACGCTTAAATTTTAAATCCCCGGTCCTATTTTTAATAGGCACGGTAAATATTCCCCAGAATCGGGTAAGGCAAAGCCCTAATTAATAATACAATTTTGGGTAATTTGGAAAACAAAAATTAGGGCTACACTTTAATCGCCCCTTAGGCTGTTTATCATAACAGAATTGGGAAAGAAGAAATTTGTAATACGCTAAATTTTTAATTAATTTTTGAACCATAACATTAATAAAATCCTTAATACTAAGAATGGGCTATTAATTTTGGTTAAAGTGGGATTAATTATTAAACCGTGTCTGCTTTAAAATAAGAAAACAACAGAATAATACTAGAAGCAATAAATATCTAAAAAAAGTCGAGTACTTTATGGATATAATTACCAGTAATCGTAAATTAAAGATATGATTTTTCATTTGAAATATATGTTTTTGCTCTAGAATACTGCATCAAAAAGGTTTTTAAACCTAAAACTTAAGAACAAGAACCCAACCGCTGTGTTCACACATCGTCGTTGTGGTTGGGCCCAGTAGGATCTTTTGGAACATGCGCTAGAGTGGCTGGTTATCGGCAACTCTCTTGGCTAGCGTATGGAAAGGGATCCGAAGCTAAGATGAACAAGAGCTATAACTTAAGGTGTTAGCATACCGTGCTGATGAGTGAATGACATCCTGTGCCTTAAACAGGTCTCTCTAACGGTGCTTCTAAGATACAGGGCGACCTAGCCTTACTGCGGTAATGCGGGACTCTGCCGTGGTGGACTATTACTTCCCTAGCTCCAAACAGGAAAAAAGTGACAAAGGTGCGCTGACCGAAACGAATAAATCCGTTTCGAGAGGTGCCACTCAAGGTTACAAGCAGACAAAGGTGCGCCGACCGAAACGGGTAAATCCGTTTCGTAAGGTGCCCCTGAAGTCACCGGCGCCTGGTTCACAGAAAAGGACTAATCCATCCCGAACAAACAGGTGGTTAGGAAAGGTTCCCTGAATTCAACCAGAAGGCGGACAGAACCGCCTTTATAGGAAAAAGGGTTTCCTGGCTTTAAGCAGAAAGCGGATAGGACCGTTTTCATAGGATAAGGCCGGAGATGCGCCCTCAGAAAGGACATCTGGTTCCTGTAACAAGGACCTGGTAGCTACCCACGTCACTAGACCGGGAGAGGAGGGCATGATGGATCTAATCGTCTGCTCGTCATACTCTTCCAGGAGACAGGGACACCAGAACACATCAGAACACATTGTGTTCGTGTCCGGTAGCAACACGAGTAAGAGGAGATGTAAAAACTCTCTCCCAATCTGGTATCGGATTCATTAGAAGTCCGATCCTATTGGGAGAAATATAAAAATGTGTGAGCCACAATAGACCGAGCGGTCGCAGTGGAGGGCGTAAAAAGTCCACTCACTTTAAACCTACCTACCTACCTAAGAACAAGAAGCATAAAAATGCTCTTTTGACTTTACCATTCCAAGAGAATTTTTATAACGGTTAAATTTTCAAAAGATTAGTAGGTTCCTATATTATTAGTATTCTTAAAAACAAGCTTTCTAATTACCTTATTTTTTTATGTACGTTATTATTATTTTAATTTTATTTTTTATTCTGGATTGCTTACTAAATTGTTCTAAGGCAAGTATTATTAAAATATTTTTACCGCTCTTGTTAGTTCATCTGTTTAAAATTCATTTCTTATTGACATCTTAAAGAAAGGTGGCTTTTTAATTTTGTTTCGGTGAGTTGCCCTGGGCTCATTACAAATTAGGATTTTTGTTTGATGTTACTTTGGTATTATTTGGCATTTTAATTGTAAGAAAGTATGTCATTAGGCTGGGTTAAGTTTAATTAGAAATTTTTGGTTTATTCCAAAACGAACCTTTAAAACCCTTAGGAATTTATATTCTTTAATAAATTTAAAATGCTTTAACATACAAAAAACAACTTTTTAGTGTTTTAAGTTTCTTTGGTGACTTAAAATGTTGATTTTTGTAACTGCATTTATAGACTATATTCTTTTTACTTTGCGTCCACTTTATTGTCACCAAGTTAAGTAAAACAGTCCGTTTTTGCAAAATATTCGTTGGCGACGGCAATAGATTTCTATTCGCGTTTACGCTCTAATGTTACTCCTAAATTGACCCGTATCAAAAATATACCTACTCCTAGATTAATTACCCCGGTAAGACCCCATATAACTCCTTAACGGCCTGGGTTCGAAGTATCGATATCAGACGGCGTTGGTGTAGAATTTCGTACTTAGACACATGGACGCTGCAAGCGCTAAAACCGCTATTCCGAAGCTTAGAAATCTACTTACTTTGGACAGAGATTACGTTCGCCGCTTAGTACTAAAAATGACCGTAAGATGGTGCAGACAGATTTAACAGGGACGTGTCATCAAAGTGCCAGTGCAGTAGATTTTTGGCAATACCCTTCAAGCATATACCCGCCAGAGGCAGCCTTGCTTTGCGGTAGAGAAAGACGTTGTCGGCACAACATAAATAATATACTATTATGCTATTTATTTATTTTTGTAAAAGGGGTGTGTTAAAAAAACTATTTTAGTAGACATTTTAAATAATACCGTAAACTATTGCCATTATTATACAATGTATATATATTTATTATAATATAATATAATATAATTTATATATAAATATTTATATTTATATTTATAAATTAAATATATTTTTAATATTTTTTTATTATTTTATATATTATTATAAATAATATATATTTATCATTTTATCATATATATACTTATATAATAATATATATATAAGGGGTGAATTTCCTAAAATTCCTAGCCAACGTCTTTTGCTCATAGTCAACCTTTGTTGCAAATTTTATCTTCATAGGTCAAGTAGTTTTTGTGATTAATCGGTGTATAAATAAATGAATGTGTGAGTAAAATATATATAATGACCATATGACTTTTTTTTTCATTAATTAACATTAAAATTACCAAGCCCTATTTCTGACAACTAATTTACCTATGTTTAAATTCATATTTTCGACATAATAATCTATAATCTATAATACAATAAAGTCGTTTATTTTACATTATTAAACAAAACGTATTTATTTTTACGCCGCCACTGTATATTATTTACACACTTTTGTAAAATCGTGGCCTACCGAGTTGTAAAGGGTTTATTATTGTCGTTTTGAAGATATCGATCGTTTTAAATTGGCAAATACTTTATTTATTTATGGGGGCAGCACCTCCTGGGTGACGCTATGATGCCAAAGAATCGGTTTTTCAACGTGTTTAACAGATTTTACAAAATGACTATAAGTAGTGCGGAAAATGCTGTGGCAAATGCAGATTTAAAAATAATTTTAAATGTGCAATTTTAAAATCTAAATAATTTAGCAAAATGCTGAGTGCAGTTACATGTAATATAATGGAAAAAGTTTCAAATATTTTAGAGCACTTAAAGACTTATGGACTGAAATATGGCAGCAAGGCGTCTGCGGCATATTACAACGGAAGACACACAAATCTGGCCGGTGATACATCTAGTTGTATATTGATCATTGCCCGTATTACGGATGATCATTGTAGTAATCGGGCGATCTGCCTTCTCGTGTTATCTACTTCGGTACCTTAAATAACTTATTTTGTGTTCTTGCCATTTCGTTAATTAAAACAAATCTTTTTGATATGTTTTGGAGGCGGAGACTGACATATTGACTAGAGATAAGACGTCTTTTTTTGTTTTCTCGCCATGCCAATTTTTTAAAAAGTTACTTTATATCTTGTTTAAGATGTTTTATGTAAAAAACTCAACGATATATTTGCCGCTGCCTTCGTTATTTTCAAAGGATGGCAGTAGGTCCCATATCGTACTTCATTATTTAAAAAATCTTTAAAATAATGACAAATTGTTAACTATAGATAATCTTTTGTCATATTTCTAAAATATTTGGCATCTAGGTAAACGATATGAAATTATCAAATATGTTACAAGGCAACGAAAAGTAAAAAGATAAGAAAATAATGTCATACATAATTGAATTGTGAATTTTAAATATCAACATATTGTATGGACAAAACTTTATACTGAGTGTGTGCAAAATTTATCTTTTAAAGTTTTTATAATAATATTTTTTATTGATCGGATAGCTTGTTACATAGAATGGTACAATTTATCGGTTAATTATTGTTCTGATAGACTTCATAATATATTTACATATATTGCAAACTACTGGTTAAATAGTAAGACGTCATGTTGTTAACTATGAAGCTTTTATTAATTATAAAATACGGATATTTTAAAATTGTTTAAAGTTTTTTATAGAATATTTTAATTCTAACACAAACGCGCAATTTATCTGATGCTAAAAATAATTTCAAATACGTTTTAAATGTTTAATGTCACTAAACTAAAATTCCCTCTACTGTATGTAAATACCCTTTGACTCTTACAACTAAGCTTTGGTGGTGTCGAATTTTGTTACAATTTTTTTAGTACATATTTCATGCCGCTTTGATCAAATGTCACGTTTTTTTTTTATAGGTAGAATACAAAAATTCAATAAACTATATTTTAACTGTGTTGGGTTTAATTTATTTTTTACAAAAAAAATTGCCAAAACTTTTATTTCATTTTTTTACCATTATGTTGTTTTGTATTCTACTTAAAAAAATCTTGAATTTAGTGTATTTGGATATTTTTTTATGATTTAGTGTTTATCAGTTATTTAACAATGCTTGCATCGCATCGGTTAAAATTTAATGTTTTGCATTGTGTTTGGAACACACAGTTTTGTTAGTAGTTTGTGGTTACATTGTTATAAACAATCTTAAAAGTTTGGATCTGTGAAATTATTTAAAATTTAATTACAGTTGAGGAGTATAAAATATTTAAAAAAATTCCAATCAATATTCGGTGTCTTCCTTAATAACGTGTTAATATTTTATGATCTGACTCCCTAGATGGAAAGACGATACTGCAACAGAAAGACTTATATCAGAGACTAGGATCAAAAAAGATATCCCAATCATGCCTTGCCAAAATTTTATATGCAGTCTTAGTCAAAGTAAGAGTCTTTATAATGGTAAATCAAAAGGAAGATCTCGTACCATCCGAACTCCCGAACATTAAGAGTGTCATTTGAAGAACATAATATATACCTGTCCAGAAATTTTCTACAGGTTGTAAAGATATGTATTTTTTTTTAAATACGTTACAAAAAACTCACACTTTAAGAAAACAATGGTTATGGACAAACAAAAAGCTAATGCCGTAACCAAAACTCATTTTTTAACGCAATTGTTGCTTATTGCTATCTTTATGTAATTAAATCACCACATCTTAAATTTTTTTAAAAAGTTTTCTTGACTTAAATACTAAAAATGTTTTAGTTTATTACATTATTATTTTTAAATACATGTTAACATATTTTTAGTTCTGGGTTTTTTATTGTTATATTTGATGTCCTTTAAATTTTGTCGTAAATTTAATTACCTAAATTAAAATAAGCAACTCCTAATGAACTCAAATATCTTTTTTTTACTCTGTTGGTATAACTTTTTTATGAATTTGAGATGATCGTCCAAAAATTTCACAGCGGTATGAGAATTGGAGCAGTTTATGTTAAATTTTTTTCGGCCTGCGGAGATACATGAGTTGAGAAGAGGGTTGCATTAGTCCAGTAATTTTTGTTCAGCTTTTTTATGACTTCAGGACGATCGTCTTAAAATTTTAGACGGGTGTGAGGGTTGGATCGACTTATTTTGATTTTTTTTTTCGACCTGCGGAGGTACATGGAGTTAAGAAGAGCTGGTTCCAAGGGTTGCACCAGTCCAATTATTTTTTCCAGCTTTTTTATGACTTTGAGATAATCGTCCAAAAATTTCAGACCATAATGAAAGTTGAATCGATTTATGTTAATTTTTTATCGGCCTGCGGAGGTACATGAAAGTTGATTATTTTTCAAATTTTAGGAAATATACTTTTTACAACTCCGTCTTTTGCCATGATTAAATATATTATTCGTATGCAAATTTTAGGTTTTTAAACTATGTAAGTCTTTATAAAAAATAAGTTTTAATAGAAAAATCGCTTAAAATTAGTTTAAGTTGTTTTATTTAAGAACGACGCGTTTAACAAAATAAAATGTTAAAATATTTTTAACGTGAATATTTCTAAACTAACAAGAATACTTTTTACATTAAAAAATGTTGATTGTTGATGTTCAACTTGTTTTTTAAAGACAGTGTAGGACAGGTCTTTTAAAATGTGACTGGTAAAGCAATAAAAATTGTAAAATTTAAATATGTTGCTATACCGGTGATGCATTGTCGAGCGGAATATAGAAAATCCCATGTAATTTTTAATGGGTTTAATTATTCGTTTTTTTAATTATTTTGCAGAAAAATTCCAATAATGTTTATTGAAGAGCACGCAAATCCGCGTAGATGGTAAAAATTTTAGAATTTTCGGTTACACCGTTTACAAATTTTACTTAATTATCACTTAATATTTATAAAAAACCATAAAAATGCCAGTTAGTTGTAAATTAACGTTGTCATTTTAAAATGTAATGCTTTTAGACAACGTTAGTCTACAACTAACTGGTATTTTTATTGTTGTTTATAAATAAGAGGCGATAATAAAGTAATAACTTTTAAAAATATATTAGCCTCCAACTCGCAAATGGTGTAATCGAAAAAAATCAATTTTTTACCATGGACGTAAATTTGCATGCTTTTCAATGAACTAAGGACATTAGAATTTTATAATATAATTAGTAAAGCAAATAACTGACTTCATTAAAAATTACATCAGATTTCCTATATCCCGCCCGACAGTGCACCACCCGTATATACTGTAACTACATACAAAAATTGGCACTTTTCTAAGTACTTTTCAAAATATTTAAAAAAAGTCGATTTAAAGAATATTAGAACCTTGCAAAAAAAAACTTTAAATGGGTTCTAATAAAGAACAACAAACCCAACTAAAAACCAACATTTTACTAATGGAAATACCGATCGTCTTAAAAATTTATTTTTAGTATATTTTTTTAATAGATTAAAGCAGTATGCCCTTTCATAAAGAAATTGATGTACTCTTAAAAATACAATGATTTATTCTTTTACAATATCTCACAAATGGAAACGATCAGAAAAATCCTTTTTTGTTTGTTTTTCTGTCGTTATAGGTATATTTTTAATTAGGACTACATAATGGTAAAACAAGTAATTAGACATGAATAAGATAATGTAGTTTGAGTTTAAAATTTGTTAGGTTTCGAGATTATGTTTCAAAATATTATTTTAAAATAACATACATAAAAAAGATTGGTTTACTCAGATAATACTTGCTGAATCAAGCATCAACTCTTTTAAATTTAGAGAGTGTAATGCAAACACAGCAAAATAAACGACTTTAAAATAGATTTTAATTTGATGCTCGACTTAAAATGCTGCTACATCAAACTCACATTGTTGTGGAGTTTTGTTTAATTGTTTGGACCTTTTAAACTTTTTGAGTGTTGTCAACGATTTGGAAACAGTGGGATTCCTTTTATTTTGTTTTTTAAAATACACAATTTTTTTAAGGCCTTTTGTGATACATATAAAATACATTTAAATAATGATTAAGAATGTTTTTGAAAAAGGAATAATCTTTGAAAAGTATACAAAATCTAAAATTATACCACTTTAGTTTGGGTTTTTGTTTAAAAGTAAAAAGAAGTTTAAAAAATGTGTCTAGTATTTAGAGAGAAACTGGTAATGCTTGTATCAGAATTTTTAAAATAATTAATGACAGAAAAACAAGCAAATGAGGATTGTTTTGATAATTTGTTTCTAGCTGTTTTTAGTTGTTAAATATTGTAAAAAAAACGATGCATTTTTAAGACTTTATTATTTTTATTGAAAAAAATAAATTTGTTTAATCATTATTTAAAGGGAATACTGCTTTAATCTGTTTAAAAAATATTAAAAATGAAGAATTTTAAATCGGCCATTATTTCCATTAGTAAAATGTTGGTTTTTAGTTGGGTTTATTGTAAATTTTTAGTTTATTAGTACCCATTTAATGCTTTAGAGGATGCTTTAAGTATCCTATATTAATTAAAAATATATAAATATATAACAAATGGTTATTTAATAATATGTATATGTTATTATTTTATGCATAAGTGTAAGAAGGAAATGTGCTAATGCCAGATTCAGGTTTAAATAAACCTTAAATGTTTTTTACCTTTTTCGGAGTTAATTGCTTAATTGCCATGTAAATATAAATTGAATTTAAAAAATTAAATTAGAATAGCAAAAATACTGTGATAGAGATAAAAATAAATCTTTGGTATCCAGATAACGGTGCACTTGCTGGAAACCCAAAATCGGTTTTAGATAATTTTCATAAAATGATCAGAGGAAGTAAAGATTTGGGTTTAAATTTAAATTAAATGTGTGAATGAACTGTGTTGTCTAAAGGTCATTCTAATATACTATCAAATTTTTTAAGTGTTGTTCCTAATCTGTCAGTAATTCCCATTTTAAATTTTAATTTATTAGGAAGTGCTTTTTCGTCAAATGAAATCAAATACTCAATTAATAAAAAGACAGAATTTTTAAAATCGCTTAGCTTCAAATTAAAATTTATAAACTCACATATTTCCATTTATTTATTATAATATTCCTTTGCTACACCTTAAATGTCTTATTTGTTAAGATGTTCATCTTGTTGGAAATCTTCAGATTTACTTCGTAAATTTGATAAAGTATTACGGAGTTTGGTTCAAAAAATAACAAACTGTGATATTAAATTAAATTCATGGTTAAAAAGCACCTTTTCAGTAAAATTTGGAGGTCTTTGAATTACCACCCTTTCTATTTCTGACTTTTTAGGTTCAATCAATGACGTATCCGATTAACTTTCAAAAATTTCACCTTCCTATATTCTTGCGACTGTAGATAATGATTTCAGCAATTGTTTTGTAAGATGGTTATCTGTTTGCAATCTTTAAAATCAACCACAAGAATTACCAAAAAACAAAAAGATATTGACATTTTGATTTGCCAAGCTCATCACAAATATATTACAAACATATGCCAGACAAGTGAAGGTAAGGCACGTCTACTTGCTCTTCAGGCCCCTGAAAGTAATGCTTGGATAAACGCACTTCCATTTTCGTCCTTGGAAAATTTGTTAGATAACAAAGCATTCCATATTTTCATTGCTCTTAGACTTGGTCTGCCTGTGTGTGTGGAGAGCACACCTGCGTTTGCGGCAAAAATGCTGATATTTATGGTCTACATGGGTTAAGCTGCAAAAAAAGCGCAGGGCGTTCTCTAGACACAGTCATATAAATGACATTATTAAGAAAACTCTAATTTCAGCTGAAAATTCTTCCGTGTTAGAGTTTCTTAGAGTTTGCAGAAGCGATGCAAAACGTGTAGATGAAATGATCTTAATTCCCTGGAAATATGGAAAACAATTACTTTGGATGCTACTCATCTTGCCGAGAATAAAAAACATCTAAAATATAAAGAGCTGGAAGACCGCTTTATCTTTATTTATTTTGCTGTTGAAACTTTTGGTCCTTTGGGTTATTAGGCTAAGGGTTTTATAAATGAAATTTCCAAAAAACTTACATGCAAAGAATCTGGAAGTTTCATTATCCAAAAAATTGGTTTAGCTGTGCAACGGGGTAATGCAGCATCGGTACTAGATACAATCCAGGAAGACCTGAGAGTTGATGAAGTTTTTAAATTTTTAAATATAGATTAAGTTATTTAGTTAATTTAAGAATATTGTTATTTGGTATTTAAAAATTACATTAATAAAAAAATTAATTTCTTCCTAAAATATACTGGTATTAAAAACATTGTAGAGTTAGAAATCGCTAAATCCGCCTTTTTTCTGACAACGTATATTTTCGAGACCCTCCAAAATATTATTCTAAGGCGAAAAACCTACCACAATAATGTAAACTAGATTATTTGATATTCAAAATAGGCCACTCTAAACTGTTCGAAAGCAATATTATTAAATATAAAAACGACTTTGCGTCTTTTTAGGGATGCTATCCTGTTTCGATTTATTCTAGGGGGTAATAAAAATTCGAGTATAAGCATAGGAGTTTCAAAAATCGCTAAAGATAAAAAGGTGACATTAGGACAAAAATAAAGAACTGCTTAGAATATAAAAAAAATCTCTTTTATTTTTCTCTTGGGGATTTTTTTAATTTTCTTTATCTACAAAAAAAAACATACACAACCGTTTGTAATTATTAAAGTTAATATTTAGAAACATTACAAAATTCCATGCTTTAACATGTTTGATAAATGAGTTAAACCCTTATTAACTTTGGATTCAACAAAAATTAACATAAAATAATTAACATATATATTGCAATCTTCAAAATCAACCAAAAGAATTACCAAAAAAACAGAAAGATTTTGACTTTTTAATTTGCCAAGCTCTTCACAAATATATTACAAACATGTGCCAGACAAGTGAAGATAAGGCACGTCTACTTGCTCTTCAGGCTCCTGAAAGTAATGCTTGGATTAACACACTTTCATCTTCGTCCTCGAGAAATTTGTTAGATAACAAAACATGCCATATTTCCATCGCTCTCAGACTTGGTCTGCCTGTGTGTGGAGAGCACACCTGCGTTTGCGGCGAAAATGCTGATATTTATGTCCTATATGGGTTAAGCTGCAAAAAAGCACAGGGCGTTCTTCTAGACACAGTCAGATGAATGACATTATCAAGAGAGCTCTGATTTCAGCGGAAAATCCTTCTGTATTAAAGCCTTTTGGGGTTTGCATAAGCGATGGAAAACGTGTAGATGAAATGACCTTAATTCCCTGGAAATACGGAAAACAATTACTTTGGGACGCTCCTTGCAGCCATACACTTGCAAAATATTATCTGGACCAAACTTCTAATTTAGTAGGTGCGGCTGCTCGTCTTGCCGAGAATAAAAAATATCTAAAATATAAAGAGCTTGAAGACCGCTTTATCTTTATTCCTTTTGCTGTTGAAATTTTTGTTCCTTTGGGTGGCGAGGCTAAGGGTTTTTTTTAAATATTCTCTTTATGTACAAAAAAACATACACAGCCGTTTGTAATTATTAAGGTTAATATTTAAAAACATTACAAAATTCCATGCTTCAACATGTTTAATAAATGAGTCAAACCCTTATTAACTTTGGATTCAACGAAAATTAACATAAAATAATTAACGATTTAAAAAAGTGTTTGTCGCATAGTGTAAATACTTTTCAAAATAACTTTTAACCTACAATCATGGGTTAAATTTCTATTACTAAAAACATAACATTTTAAACGTAAAATTTTTACTTACACACACACGCGAACTATAGAGGTAATACCAATATGAACCCAACCGCTGTGTTCACACATCGTTGTTGTGGTTGGGCCCAGTAGGATCTTCTGGAACATGCGCTAGAGTTGCTGGTTATCGGCAACTCTTGTTGCCACCGTATGGAACGGAATCCGAAGCTAAGATGAACACAAGGCTTTAACTCAAGGTGTTAGCATACCGTGCTGATGAGTGAATGACATCCTGTGCCTTAAACAGGTGTCCCCAACGGTGCCTCTGAGATATAGGGCGACCTCTCAGAGTATCTAGCCTTACTGCGGAAATGCGGGGCTCTGCCGTGGTGGACTATTACTTCCCTAGCTCCAAACAGAAAGCGGACAGAACCGCTTTTATAGAAAAAAGTGACATAGGTGCCCTGACCGAAACGGATAAATCCATTTCGTAAGGTGCCCCTGAAGTCACCGGCGCCTGTTTCACGGGGAAGGGCTAATCGGTCCCGAACAAACAGGTGCTTAGGAAGGGTTTCCTGAATAAAAACAAAAGGCGGGCAGAACCGCCTTTATAGGAAAAAGGGTTCCCTGGCTTTAAACAGAAAGCGGATAGGACCGTTTTCATAGGATAATGCCGGAGATGCGGCCTCAGAAAGAACATCAGGTTCCTGTAACAAGGACCTGGTAGCTACCCACGTCACTAGTCCGGGAGAGGAGGGCATGATGGATCTAATCGTCTGCTCGTCATACTTTCCAGGAGACAGGGACACCAGGACACATCAGAACACATTGTGCTCGTGTCCGGTAGCGACACGAGTAAGAGGAGAGTAAGAACTCTCTTCCAATCTGGTATCGGATTCATTAGAAGTCCGATCCTATTGGGAGAAATGTAAGAAGGTGTGAGCCACAATAGACCGAGCGCTCGCAGTGGAGGGCGTAAAAAGTCCACCCACTTTAAACCTACCTACCTACCTAATACCAATATGAAACACATGTATGTGATTTTTTTTGTCGATTTTTTATTAAACAAACATTATTTTATTAATAAAAAGTGTTTACGGGTGACTATGGCAGTGTCCCTTTGTGTGTAAAATAAGATTACTTTTAAATTTTTAATTTTCTGTTTGATCAAATAATGATGAAGTGGTTTGTTAGCAAAGACAAGTGCAAGGAGGTTTTTAAGTGAGATTGCTGTTGAGTGGGTCTGTGCAAGACCTGTGCTGTTCTTACTTCTTCCTGCAACTCAACAGTCGCGTTATGATGTTTCATTGTAAGAAATGCTTTGGTTTTAAAACTTGTCTGTTACTTAAAAACTTAATTAAAAATAAAACAAGGACTATTTAAGACAAAGAAAAAATTAATAGTATGCTCAGAAAACAGATCGAGGACCTTGAATGGAAATTTGGCAAGAAATCTGCATTTAATGCGTGTCTTTGGCCCGCCCGGCTGCCCAAAGACATAATAAAACTTTAGGTATCACCAAAAAACTCAGCCTAATAACAAAACCTAAGCAGAAAAACTTAGAAAAAATGAAAGCAAATCTAAAACAAAAAAATATATCTTAAATTGAATTAATTAAAACTTATTTACAACTACCTGATTGCCCCTTATGGCTACATTTTTAATTTAATATTTTAAAGTGCAAAGATCCCCAATTGCTTTAAACGTGCTGTTGTAATACTAATCTTATTGCAATAAGACTGATATAAATAACTATTGCCCCAATGGTATCATCATGGTATGGTATCATCAATAAATTAAAAAAATATTAAGGTTAGTTTAATGAATTTTTTTTCAAAATATTTTTTGTTCTAAGCATCAGTTAGGATTTACTGGTGGTTCTAGTACAACTGATGCGGCCTTTTAACTGCGTAGACATGCCACGAACAATTTTGATATGGGTGAGAAGTTCTTGGATGTTTTCCTGGACCTTGTTCAGCCATTTGACACGATACACCTTGACTCCTCTCTCAGTCTGATTTACCTTTATGGAGTTTCAATCGCCTTTGATGCCCTGATTTTTGATTAACAGAACACAAATAGTAAAAAAGGACTTTTAGCCATCCACTTAAAATCAGAATAGGTGTTCCGGTCCAAGTCTTTGCATTGCATACATTAATTTATTAAGTGACATAAATTTATTTAATATCCGACTGGTATATTATTTGACAAATAATATTATTATGTCAAAGTCAGTTAAATACGAAATATTACCCTAGGGCGTTATTAAAAAAATAACGCCCTAGGGCCTACAAATTAACCAATAAATAAACAATAAATTATCTTCATTTAAGCATTTATTACGAAAATACAAACATACTTACACAATATACTTATTATTCGCGAGTCAGAACCTTCGACTTTTTAGGCTGATATTTTCTCCCAAGTTGCTTTAGGAACTGTTGCAGAGAAATTAACTTTTCATTACTTCTTATCTTCTTATGAACTATTGATTTTTACGTAACATTGAAAAGGGAATTTGGAGAATATGACTCTGACAAATCTTGAAAATAAGCCATCAAAACGGTTTCGTCCACACGGTCCACGCAGTGTTTCGTCAGCCAGACCTCAAAATGGAAATATTTTCTCGTAAATCCGCCTAGTTTTTTTCTGGCACAAGCGCATGCTCAGCTTTAGCAGCTTTCCCTAAAATATCTTGGGGGAGATGGGTATTTTCCACTACTTCGGACATTTTTATGTCTCAATCGCAAAATTATTTTTTATGTGCTGTCTTATTGACAAATAACTTACAACCATTGTTACCACAATTACGTTTCGACAATTTTTTCAGGTAAATGCTAGTACTTGATTTGGTTTAAACTAATACATTCAAAATTCATTGAAATTTTTCTCATATAAAGAATATTTAGTCGGACATTAAACGTTGAAGGCACCACGGGTATTAAGGATAATAAAGCCCTCGGGAAACACACCATCGACCTCAAGCGTTATTATCCTTATAATAACCCTTTATACCTTAATAACTAAAATGGGCCAGTCATCTTACATGCAGATGACACCGCTGTGGTGTTTTCTGGTATCAAGTAAGTAATGAAAAGTTAATTGCTCTGCAACAATTCCTAAAGCAACTTGGGAGAAAATATCAGCCTAAAAAGTCGAAGGTTCTGACTCGCGAATAATAAGTATATTGTGTAAGTATGTTTGTATTTTCGTAATAAATGCTTAAATAAGATAATTTATTGTTTATTTATTGGTTAATTTTAGGCCTAGCGTTATTTTTTTAATAACACCTAGGGTAATATTTCGTATTTAACGACTTTGACATAATATTATTTTTGTCAAATGTATAAGTCGGACATTAAATAAATTTATGTCACTTAAAAATTTGTATGCAATCGCTTGGCCAAATTTCTATTTTTAAGTGGTGGCTAAAAACCTTTTTATTTGTGTTCTGTTAATCAAATAATCGGGTATCAAAGGCTTGAAACCCATAAAAAACAACTGAAAGATCAAGGTGTTCGTGTCAAATGGCTAAACAGGTCCCGGAAAAATCCAAGAACTTCCCCATATCAAAATTGTTCGTAGCATGTCTACGATTAAAAGGAAACTAAGAACCACCAGTGAATCTAGCTGATGCTCAGAACAAAAAATATTTTGAAAAAAATTATTAAATTAAAAAAAAAAAAAAAAAAAAAAAAAAAAAAATATATAAATATAATTATAAATTATATATATATATATATATATATATATATATATATATATATATATATATATATATATATATATATATATATATATATATATATATATATATATATATATATATATATATATATAAATATTTTAGTTATTATTATTTCTTTAAAATTTAAATTGGAGGATAATTTAAAACTAATCATTATATTACGAGTCCCTACATATTAGAAAATTCACTTTTTTTAAACCAATAAACCAATTTGTCGATAAAAAAAGAAAAAAATCAAAATAAAAATTGTTATAATAAGCAATTGTATTACAAAATAGGACAATAAAAAAATGGGAATGTGACAGGATCATTCAATGCAAAACCCCTGAATTGTTTTAAACTATTTTAATGCTATAATTTAACACGATTTTTAAAATAAAATTTAATATAATTTAATTTGTTTATTCTTTTCGGGATTATTTTATTGATTACAACTTTAAAATACAAAAATTTGTATAAAATTTTACAGGTAATTTAACAGTATCCGGGTTTTCAAAAATCATTAATAAATTTTTTAATTTAAAATTATTTTAATAACAGTTCTGTTACAGATGCTTTTAAAATAATTAATTAAACAAAACCATTTTAACAAGTCTGCTTTTAAAAATATCAAATTCTTTTCTAGCATAATTAAAATTATTACTTTAGATTTAATGGCACAAATGAAAAGCGTAATATTTTAAAATACTTTAAATAGGTAAATTTCGGAGCATTTAATTTAAGCTTGGGTATAAAATTCCTTTTGACTTTTCATTAAATAACTCTTGTTTCGTTGTCAGTTTATCTCCTGATAAACATACAGAATTCTTCGTTAAACTTTACTTTCCGTTTTATCTGGTTATATTTGCTTTTAAAATTGTTAGTAAGAGTTCAGTTTTATACCTTTAATTATCTAATTAAAACTCTTATAGTCCATTATAAAGTTTTTAATACAAATATTGTGTACTGTTAATAAATTTTCTTATTAACCTACTTAAAAAAAATGGGGTTATGTATTAGATACGTATGTATATTATTGGAACAGCAAAATATTCACATATGATAATCTATGAGAGTTTTTAAGAAAACAAACTTAAGATAGTCACCAAATTTCTGACTGGACACTTTGGTATGATTCAATAAGATGGTATAGACTGACAATGAAACATATATTATGCAATTGCATGATATTAAAAAAATATATATTAGAGGAGTATTCTAGTCTAGAGGCATGAATTTCAGGCGTTTTATCGAACTTGATAAGAAAAAACAAAGAATATTTTTACCTTCTATTTTTCTACGGCTTGTTTATTTGTATTATAAAAATACATTAAAAATTAAAAACTCAAAAAGTTGTCGGCTGGTAAAGTGGGGGGTCCAAAAAAAGAGGTGTCCTGGTGTGTAGAATTCCAACCCTCCTGGTCATCTGAAACGGATTCTTAATTAGTAAAGATATCGTTATTTTCTTAAGCTCAAAGTAAACAATTTTTTTTCTTTTTACTAAACGGCGGTCATTTAAAAAAAATACTTTTTTAGGAGTTTTTAATTTTTTTAATAAATTAAAAATTCAAATTTTGAATTGAATCTGCTTGGTGATATGGAAAAATTTATGGAGAAGCTTTTCACAAAAGTTCAAATTAATCGGTTCGGTAGAACTTGGGATATCATGCACGCCAGCTTGAAAACTTTAAAGTTTTAGGTTAAGTTTCAGGAAGATTAACAGATACAACAGTACATATTACTTACATTTCTTTAATCACTGATTCGGGCTGCATTATCGGGCCTTCTTCTACCCTAAGTTAAATATTTAACCAATTTTTCCTCGGAAGATGAGCACTTCTTTCTTCTTTTGGAGCACTTGAAGCTCGAAACTCAGAATTTTTGATTCTAGCTTCTTAAATATCCAAACTATCGAAATATAAAAAAAGTAAATTACCAAAATACCCCCTTAAAAAGGATATTAAAGGTTGATAGGTAAAATATCTTTTCCATTACATTTTGTATCGAATATTTCGTTTCTACATAAGTTTAATATTCGATTGCTTTACTGGCACCCAGTTTCTTTTGTTCCTACTGTTGATTGTGATTTTGTTGGTTAATTTGGTGTATATGTTACGGTGAAAGTTCGAAATTGGTGAATGTCGACATTCACCGGTGAATGTCAAAAATTAAAAAAAAAACTGAACGAAAACTAACCGAAACTAACCACAACTAACCAAAATTATTAGTTTTAACCAGAACGCACCAAAGTTGTTAGTTTTGGGTAGTTTTAGTTCGTTTTTTTTTAATATTTAACTTTCACCGACGAATAAAATTTTTATTTAATAAAAACAGGTAAAAACTATAAATATTTTTTATAAAGAAATAGAAATTCTTTGAGTATTTGTTAACACCCTGTATTAAAGGGTCCTTGATAAATACTCGCCCCAAACTCCTATTTTAATACTCTCCATAATGTTTAAAAAGTGAAAAACCTATTTACGTTTCAAAGGCAATTTTACTAATTAATAGGATAAAATTATTTTACAAAAAAAATAAAAATTATGTTATATTTTGGCATAAAGTTTTGAATGCTGTTAACAAATTTATGACATAATGTCATTACTTACATATTAATAGGATTTATAACCTACTTATAAATTATAATTTCATAATACCATAGTTACCAGACACTTTATAGTTATTAAGGTATCAAGGGTATTATAAGGATAATAACGCTTGAGGTAACCATGGTTGTGAGTTGTTTGTCAATAAGACAGCACATAAAAAATAATTTTGCGATTGAGGCATAAAAATGTCCGAAGTAGTTGAAAATACCCATCTCCCCCAAGGTATTTTAGTGAAAGCTGCTAAAGCTGAGCATGCGCTTGTGCCAGAAAAAACTAGGCAGATTTACGAGAAAGAATATTTCCATTTTGAGGTCTGGCTGACGGAACACTGCGTGGACCATGTGGACGAAACCGTTTTGATGGCTTATCTTCAAGATTTTTCAGAGTCATATTCTCCAAATTCCCTTTGGACAAAGTTTTTAATGTTACGTAAAGAATTATTAGTTCATAAGAAGATCAGAAGTAATGAAAAGTTGATTTCTCTGCAACAGTTCCTAAAGCAACTTGGGAGAAATTATCAGCCTAAAAAGTCGAAGGTTCTGACTCGCAAACAAGTTATAACTTTTTTGAAAGAAGCGCCGACTGAAAAATATTTGGCAGATTAAGTTGCATTAGTGATAGGTGGATTCGGAGCTTGTAGAAGAGACGAGCTTGTGAAAATGAAGTTTTCCGATGTGCGTGATATGGGTCAGCATATATTTATTGACATTCTACAAAGTAAAAATGGGCAAGCAAGGAGCTTTTTGGTTATTGATGACAGTGAAATGTGCGCAACAAAGTTAATTCGGAACTATGTGTCTTTGCGACCTAAAAGTGCACCTATTAATATTTTTTTTTGTGCTATCGTAATAAACGATGTACTGTGCAGCCTATAGGTAAAAATACAGTTGCAAATATATCCTTTAAGATTGCTACATATTTGGGTTTACCTGATGCTAAGGCGTACACAGGTCATTGTTTAAGAAGTACAGCGGCAACAATTCATTCTGATGCGGGAGGTAGTTCCGAGAGCTTAATGAGGTTAGGAGGCTGGAAGAGTTCTTCGGTAGCACGAGGGTACGTGGATGATAGTGAAAGCTACAAATTGGCTAATGCTTTCCTTGTAATTGGGAAAAGTATTACTTCAAGTAACACAGCAACTGCGGTGGGGTACGGAAATGTGGAATTTTCCGGTCAGTTTGTACGTTTTACTCTAAAAAATATTTTTTATTATGATAAGTACATTGTGTAAGTATGTTTGTATTTTCGTAATAAATGCTTAAATGAAGATAATTTATTGTTTATTTATTGGTAAATTTGTAGGCCTTAGGGCGTATTTTTTTAATAACGCCCTACTGTAATATTTCGTATTTAACTGACTTTTACATAATATTATTATTTGTCAAATAATATACCAGTCGGACATTAATAGGATTTATGACCTACTTATAAATTATTATTTCATAATACCATAGTTACCAGACACTTTAAATGGTATATGATACCCTATGACATTAAAGAAGTTTCTAATGGTCTTAGACATTAAGAGAAATAAATAAAAAAAATTAAAGTAACAACTTTCCTTAAAGAAGAAACCTTTTTTTTATTACAATATATATTAAATAAACCGTTATAAAAAGACCCAGTAAATTTTCACGGATAAATTCTAGCACTTATTCTCGAGTCAAAGTTTTCGATTTCTTTCCTTCATATTCTTTGGATCCTTGCTTTACATGAGAGACCCTCTATATTTAAATATTTATTTTTAAAATATTATTTTTTCCTTAAAACACCTTGCAGAATATACGGGTATTGGCTTAAATAAATATATACATATATTAACTGTAGATATTTTTAACTTAAATCCAAAAAAAGGTCCCTAAGGAATATCGCAATCACGTTTTTTACTCGAAAACCTATATGTTGTCCGGAGCCTCAAAGATAATTTTTAGAGCGGAAAAGCCACCACACAAATATAAACTAGATTATTTGATATTCAAAATAGGCTACTTCATGCGGCGTAAAAGCAATTTTATCAAATTTAAAAAACGACGAATCTGTTCTTTTTCTGCTGCTATCTTGTTTTGATTATTTCGAAAAAAAATATAATACATAAAAAAAATAAGATAACACAACTGTATAAAAATTACATTATTTACTTTTAACAAAATATTTTAAATTTATGTAAGGGCTGAGATTTATAAATTCAATTAACTTTAAAAAAAATTACACAGGTCAACGGTTGAGCTACGCGGAAACACCGGAAGCGATTAGGTGCTACTAGGGTTTTTGTGATCGCTGATTATGATGAAAGGGTTGATTAACCTTCATTACGTTAGGTTTAAGGTCATTTGAAGGTCAAGTAAAAAAAACCCATCGGAAAAATCTGGAAAAAATCTTGCATATGTTTTCGGGGTGGCTAAATCCGAATTTAGATTTTATTTAATTATGTTCTAAGGGTCACCCAAGGTCATTTTAAGGTTATTTTAAAGTGTTTTTAAAATAAAAATGTCAAGTACAATACAAAGATCTGCAAAAAATTGTACTTATGTTTTCGGTCAATCTGAATCTGAATCTAAGGAAAATTAACCTCCATAAGTTTAGTTTTAAGGTCATTTTAAGGTCAAGGCAAGATTTTTTTTAAATGCATGCATATAGATAGAACCAAAGTGTAAATAAATTCCGGATTCAGATTAAGCGATCTCTCTGATATGATCTGGATGTTCAGAGGGTGGTAATATACCACAGCACCTAGACCTCAGTAGGTCCCTTGTGCTTCTTCTTGTAGGCGGAAGATTTACTGCGTCGTCCAACCTATTGATTTGAAATAGTTGACGACGTATTTATGTGAAATTTCCCTAATTTCGGCCAGTAATGGCCAGCTTGTGGCCAGCATGGAGTTCCGTTCAAATGTGAGGGCGGGACAATCGCAAAGAATGTGTTCCACGGTCTTATTTTCTTGTTCACAGCCTCTACATAGTTCTGTGTCCGTTAGACCCATTTTAAATAGGTGTCCTCGTAGCCCGCAGTGGCCAGTTAGAACGCTCGTTAGTGTTCGGAGGTTTTTTTGGACATTATAAGGCTTTTTTTCGCTATTGACTTGTCTGGATAGCTCAGCATTATTTTTGCGAAGTTGCAGTTCGTGGTATCATTCCATTTTGCTTTAAACAGTCAATGGGAGTATTTTTTAATGATGTCTTTAATCGCTGCTCTTGTCAATCCAGTGGTGGGGACGGGACCATCTAGTTTCCGTCCCGCAGCCGCCCTGGCCAGCGAGTCAGCGGTATGATTACCTTTAGATATGTCATGTCTCTTGATCCAGGTTAGGTTGACCACATTAATTAGAGAGATGTTAGTCAGGGCTTAATGACATTCCAGTACAAGTCCCGAAGTAAGCGATCTCGAAAACAATGGCCTTGAACCCCACGTGATGGAAGTTATCCGACCCTCTCATCGTTATCAGTGACCATAAAAAACCCTAGTAGCACCTAACCGCTTTTGGGATTTCCGCGTAGTTCAAATGTTAACCTGTTTTATTTGTTCTATTTCATAGGAAAAGAAAGTATTTAACATTATAAATAATTTCAAAACATAAAGGATTTATTATTGATCTTGATAGGTCATAACATACAGTGTGTCCCAAATTGGGCCTACATGTATTGGTAACTCGGGAACCATTAGAGGTACAGTGTGGGTTAAATTAGGAAAGTTTTAGACAATTTAATTGCAAATTTAAATCTGCTTTTAGATTTTATTTATCTTTTATGGTTTTTTGGATAATTAAGAAAAACCAAAATGGTGCATTTTTAACTTTGGCCTGTAGCTCGCAAACTAAAAATTTTACGGTTTTAAGATTACTACATTGCTGGAACACTTTTCTAAGAAGAAATTAATTGGAGTAAAAATATTTTTCTAACTTTATTTGTTTTTGAGATATTTACCCAAACTTTGGATTTTCATACGGACGCCATATTGGATTTTTATATTTTGAAAAGAGCTTTTCATTGATGTATCATAAGTCTAGGTTTTCAGATTGCTTAAGCTCTAAAAACGATAATTTTTGTTTATTTGATAGTAGGTTTAGACTAGACTGCGTAATGGCCGCCCCTTTCATAAAAAGCAAAAGATACGCATCCGGAGCGGCATTAACCTAACCATAGACATTTAAGATTCTTAGTGATGAACTTGTTACCCTATGGATATTTTGTGAAAGCAAAATTTAAAACTTATACAAAAAAAGTGATGCTTTTTGCAAAAATTAATACTTCCTAATATTACCTTAAACTGATAATAATTAAACACAACTGTAAGACAAAAATGAATCAGTAAACAAGAAAATAAAATCACAGTACAAGTCTTCCTCCATTTTCTACACATTTCTCGCATTTTCCAACACCTTGCGGATTACTCGTACACCTCATTTTTTGCGTGTCCCCATAGATAAAAATCAGGGGGTGTGATGTCCGGTGATCTAGCTGGCGAAGCAATTGGCCCATTATTAAAAGTTATGTTGTCATTTTAGGTATTTCTGAAGACCTCCATCACCTCCCTGGTACTGTGCGCTGGACATCCGTCTTGCTGGAACCACAAATTATTCATTTCATTTGCCGGTACTGTGTTTCTAATGGCCGGTAAAATCTGTTCTAGCAGGAGTAGCAAATACCTATCCTCATTAAGAGTTTCTTCTAAAATAAATGGTCCAATTAAACGGTTGTCTAAAACATAAAAATAAATGTTTTATCTAATTGCGTGACGTAAATTAAAGGTGCATTTTAAATTACCTATGATGTCTTTTTTCTAAATTATGTGGATTTTCTGTATCCCAGAAGTAATAATTGTGCCTATTAAAAATTCCACAATTTGTAAACAGGGTTTCGTCTGTCCAGAGAACCTTGGATGGGAAATTGGGTATCTGTTGACATTTAGTAATAAACCATTGACTAAAGGTGATTCGTCTATTGAAATCATTCCCCTGAAGACCCTGGACAATACGTGGTTTGTGTGGATGAAAACGGTGTTTTTTTAAAGACCGATGCACAGATGACTAAGGAATTGTTGTCTGTTCTTCCACTTTTCTAACCGATGTTGTGGGATCATCTCTAACGTTTTCCATTATAATCGCCTCTCTTGCTTCATTATCTTTTGTATAAGTTTTGGGATTCGGTTTCACAAAAGATTCATAGGCTAACAAGTTCGTAACTAAGAATCTAAAATGTCTTTGGTTAGGTTGTTGCCGCTCCGGAAATTGTTCTTCGCATGCAAGTGCTGCAGCTTCTGTATTTCTGTTAGATTTAAAATAAATTTCTAGCATATTCACCTTTTCATTATTGGAATAATTAAGAGCCATTATTGTAAACACTTAAAATACTTGAATTTTTGTTGAAGGCGTTTCTAAACGAGAAAAAAGATGCACGCTAATTTTGACATTTACATTATTTAAATTAAAGGATGCGTATCACTTGTTTTTTTATGAAACGGGGCGGCCCGACGCAGTCTAGTCTAAGCCTACTATCAAATAAACAAAAATTATCGTTTTTAGAGCTTAAGCAATCTGAATTCATTGATGTATCACAACATCAATGAAATGCTCTTGAAGAGCTCTTTTCAAAAATGAAAAATCCAATATGGCGTCCGAATAAAAATCCAAAGTTTAGGTAAATATCTCAAAAACAAATAAAGTTCGAAAAATATTTTTACTTAAATTAAATTTTTCTTAAAAAAGTGTTTTAATAATGTAGTAATCTTAAAACCGTAAAATTTATAGTTTGCGAGCAACAGGCAAAAGTTAAAAATGCACCATTTTGGTTTTTCTTAATTATCTTAAAAGCCATAAAAAATAAATAAAATCTGAAAGCGGATTTAATTTTGCAATTAAATTGTCTAAAACTTTTCTAAGTTAACCAACACTGAAGCTCTAATGGTTCCCGAGTTACCAATACATGTAGGCCCAATTTGGGACACACTGTATTGGCAACATTTTTTAAAATAAATGTGCCTTATTTTATTTGTTAGCAAATTGTACATAATTTTGTTACCTTGTAGTCTTTATATAAAAACAAAAAAATATTCTTCTTCTATATAATAAGGGCTTATTTACCTATTATTATTGAAAACAAATTAAATTATAAAATGATTCTTAAATAAATTAAGTTTAATCGACTAATATTAAAAAAAAAACTTTATATTAAAATCAGACAATATAAGCTTAGAAAACATGACCCATTAGTAGAACGCGCCACCCTGTCACTAGATGGGGTAATGGAATTGTAGGAGCAGTGCCTTCGTTGTTTCTACTTTCAAGTGAAAGACGAATTCTATGTGCAAGATGATGGACTATCGATGGGTTTAGTGCTCTCGCTAGTGGTAGTTAATAATTATATGGAAGGTCTTAGAGAACAAGCAATTAAAACTGCACTAATCAAACTAAAAGTTTGGCTGAAATATGTTGACGATATTTTTATTTTATTGACGGGTTATGACAAAAAATTAAAGATTTCCTAAAACTACGTTTTCTTGACGTTCTAGTTAAACGACATAATGATCACAAACAAACCATTGTATACAGAAAACCTATTTACACACTAATTATTTTAAAATATAACTAAATTTTCTCAAGCCTATATTTATTTGTGTTTAATTAATTTATATTATTTGAGTTGCTGCGCCCCAATATGGCGAATTAGGATCAGTAACGTGATTCATAAAGGCTGAGTAGTCACACACCTTGTTTCCTTACATCATTGTATTCGGTAAGAAAATTTTACACCAAATTGTGTTTAAAATACCTTTATTTTATACTGTAAAACCTACTTTTAGATATCTGATTATTGTCTACAAAATGAACATTTACAGCTACTAACTAAAACTAACCATAAAGAAGAAGTTTTATATTTTTTTGACTTCAAAAACATTATAAGTCAAAAGAGGTCACCTGGGAAATTTTTATTATATTCGAGCATATTTATTTATAAGGTTATAAAGATCAGCCATAATTACGTCTTCTTTTACGAAATTTACTTAATTTTCACATTTCAATTAAGAAAAGGACAAACATTTTTTCTCATACCGTTCTGCCAATTTTTTTGGCACTAGCTGGCGTGTAACCTCATTTGATTTTTGCAAAAGTTCATAAGGTATTAAAATTTCACCCTTTTCCTCCATTTCGTTAATTTTACCAAAAATGATTGTAAAATAACACTAATTTTCAACTGACCTAGTTTTCACCTCGACATCAATAAACACAGGACAGTTGAGTTTCCTGGAAATGTCAACGCAATCTTTTTGTCAAGTTTAAACTTTATGTCAGTATTGTCAATGTTTCCACTAGTAAACAAAAACCCTTAAATGTATATTTAAAGCAGGCAATTAATTATTTTGTAGATATGCGAAGCAGCATTTTCTGGAGTTATAACGTAAATATCTATTAACATTGAGTTCTACCTAATATGACATATTTATTTTTGGTAATTATTGCATATACGATTTTCACCTATTTGTGGATTATATGAAAACATTTTTGTATAGTTATATTTTAGTATCCTTACAGCCGAGTGATGATCGCGTTGTTAAATTTAGCAATGGACTTAGCAATTGTTAAAAGTTAACAACGGTTTAGAATGTTTTACAAAATGTCAGATTTTGACAGGTTGCCTACTAAAATCATTAAATAACACTGACAGTGACGTTTTATTAAACATTCTAAATCGTTGTTAACTTTTAACAATTGCTAAGTTCATTGCTAAATTTAACAACGCGATCATCACTCGGCCGTTGGAGATTGCAAATATACTAGCGGAGAAGGAAAATTATGTGTTTTAATATTTTTTATTTTGATTTTAAAATTTAAAATTACCATAAATTTTTTCCATATAATGCGAAAACTCCCCTTTATGACAAGAAACATTAGCGTGCAGTGTTGGCAAATCGGCCTCTTTTTTAATACGTCCCCGCATTTTCACGTCTAAAATATAATTGGGGAAAATAAAAAGCCGCTTTAACTAACCAGAACTAACCATGATCGACCTTTAAACAAATTCAAAAGCGCTCGGTTATGATTAGTTTTCGTTAGCACCTTTTTATTTTTCCCAATTATTTTTCTCAATTATATTCCAGAAAAGGAATATCAAAACATTTGATGACCCCTAATTATTAAGTCCGGCTACACTGTACTGGTGATGCTTATTTTGAATTTGACAGTAGAAAGAATGTATAACCCATTAGAAATTAGATTTATTTCTAATCTACATTTTTTTGAATTAACTTAAAGGTTGATTTTCCCGATTTTCTGCGTATTTTGTCAATGGATTTTTGTTTGTGTGTGTCATTTTTTAGTGAATAATTACCAATATATACGTTTTATCCCGCCCAGCACCCCTATTTACTCCAAGGTCCCGTAAATTTCTTTAATTAAAAAAAAAATTAAACACATAATTTTCCTTTCTCGCAATCCATAAGAACACTAGAATATGACTATACAAAAATTTTGTTATATAATCCAAAAATAGTAGAAAACCCATTAATAACATCCGGTATGCTGACGATACGGTACTTCTAACTAACGATGAAAAAGAACTACAGTACCTGGTAGACAGAGTGAATATTGTTGGTCTTAATTACGGTCTCAAGATAAACATAAAGAAGAAAAAATTTATGGTCATCACTAAATTAAATATTAATAATGTCAGGTTACGGATAGATGATCAGAACATGGAAAGAATAAGAAGATTTAAATTCCTGGGATGCTGGTTAAAATAACAAATGGGATCCTGACGAAGAAATTAATAGTAGAATAGAAAAAGCAACAACTACATTTTTTAAAATGAAAACACTACTTTGCAACCGGGATCTGAGTCTGACTGCTTGATAGCGAGCCACCAAATGCTATGTAATGTCTACACTGTTATATGGAGTTGAGGGGTGGACGCTGAAGGCACGGACCATGTCACGTTTGGATTCTTTTGAGATGTGGTTATACCGACGAATATTCAGGATATCATGGACCGAGCAAGTGACAAATGATGGGGTACTCCAGATAATGAATAAAGAGCGAGAACTTCTAACTACAATAAAACGAAGAAAAGCAGCTTATTTTGACATATTTTTAGAAACAGCAAGTATAGTTTTCTACAGCTAATCGTTGAGGGCAAAATCGAAGGACGACGAGGCATTGGGCGTAAAAGATTCTCTTGGCTGCGAAATCTGCGTCAGTGGTTTGATATAGGGGAGGCCAGTACGATTATCCCTTTAGCACGGGACAGATAGGAATTCCAGTTGATGGTCGCCAACCTCCGTTAAAAAGACGGCACTTAAAGAAGGAGAAGTAGAAAACCGATTATGCAATTGTTACCTTATTGTTTTATAGGTACCTTAATTACACTTTATATGGAGTGGCTTGCATATTCAAAACCGGCGAACAGATTTTAGATCCTTATTTTTTTCATTAGCGCTTGTAGTGGCGCAAAAATACTTTTTTAATATTAAACATAACCTATTATTATACATGGTGGAAAAACAATAGTTTAATTTTCTAATTGTCAAAAAAATAATGCTATTAGGTCAAAAAATTTTCACCTAGAATCTCTCTAGAGCTTGAATTATTTGCGGAATTTTTTTCGAGGTGCGAATTCTTTGAAAATTTTCCCGAGGGAAATTTTCTTATAAAAATTCGCAACAGAGAAAAAATTAACGGTGATTAATTTAAACTTTCGGGAGATTCGGTACGAAAATTTTATACCAAAAATTATATACAGTGTGTCCCAAATTGGTGGGGAATGTATGGGGATCTTGGAAACCACGATAGATAGAAAATTGGTTAAATGGGGAAAGTTTTGGACAATTATGTTAGTAGGCTAATCCCGTTTACTACATGGTTTTATCTACTCAGGTTTTTGATAAATTTTGAAAAAACCTGAAACATGCATTTTCGAAAATCGGCCATATTTTTTTTATTAGTGAAAATTTATTAAATCTGTAAAAACTTCTTCAAAGCAACTTTTTTTGTAGAATATGACCGCGTAGTCAATTTTTTTTCTACGTTTCGGGTTTTTAGAATCATCATTAACTTTATTTTTTCATATGGACGCCATATTGGATTTTTACGCAGCCAAATAGAGCTTTTTATTTTGATTTTAACAATGTATAACATGTTATAATTTAAGAATTTATAACCTCATTAATTTCAAAAAACAAATATTTTCTCAGTTGGCCTTGATTCCGGCGAACGTCATTTTTTTTGTAAACAATAAAATATTAGTAATTGGCAAAATAGATGAGCTGACCAGATATTTTACAAAAATAGGTTTCGCGAACATAGCTATAACGTTAATACCGTGATACAATAAAACTACACGTAACAAGATAATTGAAACAAGTGAAAACAAAAACAATGAAAAGTGGTTAAACTAATATTCCTACTAAAATGAAGATGTAAAATAACGACCTAAAATTTAAAATGTTGTCCATATTTCTTAACATATTAACAATATTTTTTTAAATAGTCCTAACTACCCTATGAATGGTAGACTTAGGTATGTGGAATTCTCTATCAACATCCCTGTCTGGATTTTCTTTAAAATGTTGATTAACTGCAGCATCTCGTTGTCGATTTTCTTCAACGTACTTCTTAGGTTGTGGTTTTTTAAAACTTCCGAATTTAATCAAATTTGTAATCAGTTTTCGAAAGTATGTTAGTTTAGGATGCTGCCTTTCAGGAAAATTGTCGAAATACGTTTGCACAGCTATATTAACATTTCTATTGCTTTGGAAATAACGTTGCAAAATATCAAGTTTTTCTTTAAATATTTAACCATTTAACAAAGTGAAAAAAAATTAAATAACGTACCCGTGCTAACTTGATAATGAATAAGGACGCTAGATGACTTTCGCCGGAATCAAGGAAAACTGAGAAAATTTTTTTTTTGAAGTGGGTGAGGTTATAAGCTCCTAAACTATAACATGTTATACATTGTTAAAATAAAAATAAAAAGCACTATTTGCTTGCGAAAAAATCCAATATGGCGCCCATATGAAAAAGTCAAGTTGATGATGATGAGTCATCAACTTTACTTTTATCATATGGGCGCCATTACATTTTGTTGTAACACGGTATTAACGTTATACCTATGTTCGCGAAACCCTTTTCTGTAAAATATCTGTTTAGATTATCTATTTTGCCAATTACTAATATTTTATTGTTTACAAAAAAAATGACGTTCGCCGGAATCAAGGCCAACTGAGAAAATATTTGTTTTTTGAAATAAATGAGGTTATAAATTCTTAAATTATAACATGTTATACATTGTTAAAATCAGAATAAAAAGCACTATTTGGCTGCGTAAAAATCCAATATGGCGTCCATATGAAAAAATAAAGTTGATGATGATTCTAAAAACCCGAAACGTAGAAAATAAAAATTGACTACTCGGTCATATTCTACAAAAAATTTTGCTTTAAAGAAATTTTTACAGATTTAATAAATTTTCACTAATAAAAAAAATATGGCGGATTTTCGAAAAGGCATGTTTCAGGTTTTTTCAAAATTTCTCAAAACTGAATAGATAAAATCATGTAGTAAACGGGATTAGCTTACTAACATAATTGTCCAAAACTTTCCCCATTTAACCGATTTTCTATCTATCGTGGTTTCCAAGATCCCCATACATTCCCCACCAATTTGGGACAAACTGTATAAAAAAAATACAAATTTTGACAATTTGGCAAGCGATTATTTTGCTTTAAGGTTTTGTGTTTTAATATAAGGTGGCTAATTAATTACTTTTTTGACACTTTGACGTTTCAAAGGCCAATAGGAAGAGATCAAAGTTCATCATCAAATATGGAAACAATTTTTGGCCTTTTGTGAAGTCCGGAAATACAAAGTTGGAGAAAATACATCCATAGATAGAAAGTCTGAAAAAGATAACAAAGGTGCGATACGATACCTATATGGTTAGGTAAAATCCGCTGTTTAATTTTTTAAATTCCTTGTACTCTAATAATATAAGGTGAAATTTTTAAATTAAGTTTATTATATTTTTTTAAAATCACACAATATTATTGTACTAGATAGAGAAAAGGAAAAAAAATTAAGCAGTTAGTCCGTGTTCTATTAAGTATAATATTTTATTTTTTTTTTATTTCCTTGCACTGCAGTAGAATAAGGTTTGAATCTTTGGATTAGGTTAATTACACTCTAATAAAATTACACAATGTCATAGAACTAGAGTTTAGGAAAAAACGTATGTCTGTATTACCGTATATTGTGGTTATACGCTTATTCATTCATCATTTTTCTAATTTCCTTGTACTCTAGTTAAATAAGGTTTGTATCCCTGTATCAAATTAATAATATTCTATTTGAATCACATAATGTTATAGTACTAGAGGATAAGGAAAAATAGGTGTATAGGCACATGTTTTATATTGGACGCTAGGTGTTTTGTAGTTAAAAAAAAGGTTTTTCAAAATCCCGAAATGAACACATTTCTTCATATCCTAATAACCTTATACTACTAGAGAGAAGAAAAATTAATTATTCTCTTGAGTTGATGACCATTTAACGCGGTAAGTATTTAGGTAGGAAACATAAAATCTGCGAAGTTGGCTGTGACTGCTGCAGCGCATTGGTGGAATGACGTTTCACCAATATTTTTTTGTTTTGTTTATTAATTATTATTCGTCATATTAAATTTTGTTGTCGCAAAAAAAATATCATAATATGAATAGAAAATTGTACAATATTTGTTCAATTTGTACAGAATCTGGGCATATTGAAATTTATCACAAAAATATAAAATACTTAACATATTTGGTAAATAATTCTGGCTTAAATCCTGAACAAGAAGATCTATTCAGAGGCATGAGCAATATTCTTCGTGAAATTATTCCATATTTCACCCATAAATCCAGTGTTGAGAAGAACAAAAAAGAACAAACAAAAGTATTACTTTCATTTCATTAAGCATAGACATTTAGTGAAGAAAACCCATGGCTCTTTATTTTATTTGCCATTGATGAAAAAAAAAGTGGAAAATGAATTTCAGAAATATTTGGAATTGATAAAATTGATGTTGTTTATAATAAATTACATGTACCCACCTAACTATTAATGAATTGAAAATAAATATTTGTAAAACTTAATCTATGCCTCTGTGGTTGTTTTGACATCTGCACATGACGGCTGTCAAGCCAGGAAAATTATCACTTAATAATTTTTTAACTAGGTCACGTGACCGAAAAAAATTCCCAAAAAATTCGGGTTGTTGCCATAGCAACCTGTCAAAAACAAGGCATCTGATTGGCTTAAAACAACTGGTATAAAATTCGTTGTTGGTTACCAACCGTAGAGAAAAAATACAATGATTAAACATATGTGTAGGATTATTAGATTAAATTAGTTTACCCCTAAGTACTGTAACTCAATAATAAGACACCCTCTGTGGAATATTAATAACCTCTCAGTTTATTGTTTTAGTGTAAATATTTTGTGAATTTATATCCTAGTTTAGAAGTTACATGTTCATCTTGTTTCGACGTACAGTTTAATTTTGTATTCATAAGAACGTTTACGAACTTTTCCGTGTTTATTTTCCACCGTTTTAAGCCGAACTTAGAAAATTTCAAACTTGGCAAAAGGCAATATTATAATTAATGTAAACGGAACAGGTAGATTGTAAATTAATTTTAAAAACGGTAGTTTTCTGAATGATGCGGCATAATAATAGAGGGTATATTGCAGTAAATAAATTAATAGTACATTTTTAAAAGAAGCTGTTGCCTAAATGCTCTTAAAATAGAAAAATAAACTTTAAATTAAATCAAACCCATCAATTTATTAAATTATACAATTTATAAGATATAAAAGCTTGTCGCGATATTTACCTACTCGTATGTGGATAAACAAGAATACAATATGTAACTTGATCATGCCATAAGTATTTCTAAAAAAAGTATATATCTAATAAAAGAGGTAAATCTTGCGTTATGCTTTTATATCATATAAATTGTGTTATGATGGGTTAGATTTAATTTAAAACTTAATTTAGTTCTTTTAAGTACATGTAAATAAAAGCTCATATTTAAAAAGGTTTTTTTTTTACTAATTATTTAGTTTTATTATTCTTTATTTATCTAGTGTTATATAATATCTCTGTTATGAGGGTTTCTTTTTGATCTTTGGACACTCCACGAAGGCTGAGGCCTAAGTACTAACGTACCGTGGGTGTCTTAAGTGTGGTGAGAGGGTGTTTGTTCACACGGGACTTAAATCTTTGAAGACTGGGAGAAGAAGCAAAAGCGGGCAACAGGTTTCATAGTCTGAACACTCTAGGGATGAAGAAACGAAGAAAAAAGAAAGATCGGGGCCTCTCTAGTTGAACTGTAAAAGGATGCATAAAAATTGCACTACTGGAAGCTGCCAGAGGAGAAATTATACCAGCCAACTCCTTTGAGCAGAAGCTGTGAAAATACCTATAAAAGAGCGACAGATCCCCTACAGCTTAATGGTGGGCAAGAGAAGAAAACTTTTCTTTAAGCGTGGGATCAATAATAAGACGAACTTTAAATGGAGTCTGGAATTCCAAGTGTTGTAGGAGACGCCATTCCCCAGACATGAGAACAATATTTTAAAGGGGGTCTGATTTGAGATACATACAGATTATACAGATTGGAAGAAGAGAAATACTTTCTGATTCGAAAGAGGAATCCAAGCTTTTTTGAAGCTGCTGAGGCTATGGATATGTTTGTGCCAGTTGAGGTTATTTTTAAAAGTAACGCCGACAAGATAAACCGAACCTTTGCTCTGCAGAACTTGGCCACTCATATGTAACGGATAAGCAATGGCGGACTTTTTCTGCAACAGTGAACAAAACTGTGTTTTGAAGGCATTAAATTAAACAAGATTTTGGGCGCCCCAATCCAAGATCAGTTTGAGGTCTATAGAGAGAGACATCCGCATTGACCCACGCTTGGCTTCCAAATCAGGCTATTGACTGACTTGAGAGAATGAATGTTAAGTGGAGGGTACTATCGTCAGCAAAACTATAATTGGGATTGATTGTGGAGGAGAGAAGATTGTTAATGTGTAGAAGAAACAAAGTGGGTGCCAGTGTTAATTTGGTAGAAGCTGGAAAAATTACCATCTACATAAGAACTAGCCTTTTTTATGTAGCCCCAAAAGGCTATAATTGCAGCAGACTCTTTCATTTGATACCCAGAGCATGGGAGTGCACAAAAATAACTAGTCCACCATCCTGGGCGATCCGCCATATTGGATGTAAAATGACGTTTCTTAGCTAACCATACATTGTCATCCAAACAAAAAGCAAATTTTGGCTAGCTAACCATGTAACATATTTACTTGTGCACAGCATAACTAACAGGCAGCACGATCTCTCCCTAGCGCCACTTTTAATATTTTTAAGCACAAAACACGAAAGAAACGATTACAATTCAAATAAAGCAGACATATTATATCTCAGCAAAAGGTTGGCTGAACTTGCGCAAGAAAAATGACCGTACCTACCGCCAATTCATGAGTGATACCGGTATGTTGTGGTTACCTAAGAAAAATTTGGTATAAATGTGTATGTCAAATTTTAGCACAATTGATAACTGCCCTAAAATTCAGTTTTTGGATTTGTTCCTAACAAACATACAATAGTATTGAAACGTAACCAATTCTGTAACACTTACAGAACAGGTTACATTTGCTTTGGCTTAGCTCTTCGCCTGGTAAAGCAGTAATGTCGTGAGTACGATGTACCTAATTAAGGTAAGATAATTAATTAAGGAAAAATAGATGGGCGCCTCGGTATTTCCTTTTATTCGGTTACTTTCAATTAGAATTTAACTTGGTTGGAAACACCGAAATTAACCAAGTTTAGAGGTTAAGCTGTTGTTATTAATTTCACCAAGGTAGGAATTTAAATTCATAAACAGTCAGTTCAAAAAAAGTGGTTTTATTCATATTCTTAAGGAATGAACCATTAAAAAAATATAATTTTAATTAATTTATAAACGAACCTCCCTGACGCATTATTTCTATTAAAATTAACGCAATCTTTATTCTTGATGTAATAGTCATAATACCGTGTACTTGATCAAGCAACCGTAATATTATTAGCGCAAATAACCCCTTTTTAAATCAACTAAAAAATCAATTTCCCTATCAGATCGGTTCTTACAATTTTGATAGTTGTTTTACATTATTTACAAACAATATTATAATAAAAGAGAAACATGTCATCAAATGTAGGTTAATTACTTAGTTTTAAAAAAATCAATAAAGTTTCAATTTCTTTTAAAATAAATAGGTAAACAAAAAATATGGCGCGCAGATGTTGGTATTCCCCATAAAAAAGGAAAGGTAAAACCTGTTTTCCTGTTGGTTTCGGACAAAATGGCTGCTGGACGACGCCGTGCTTCTACACTGGTAGTGGTCACGTGAAGAGCCAAACCATACAGGAACGATTGCCGAAACTGGATGAATTTACCAAAACGAAAAAACCATAAAAACCCTGTTTGAAGAAAAACAGTATTAGGACCCTTAAAATTCGTACTAAAGACCAAACAATTTATAGTGATAATAAACTCAGTATTATACAGATATTTATGGGTATTTTAAGTATGAGTTAACTCACCATAAATGCGGGTTACAGGCTACCAACGGAAGAAGTCAGTGGCTACTCCTACAGAGGAAATGAACATTGCACACTGCTATAAAAAACACCCAAAATTAGCAAGATGACTTGGATAAAACTAGATTTGAAATTTGAAAGAAAGTAGCATTTATCACTATATTAGAATTTTAACATACCTGTTTGCAAATCAACCGTTAATAGTCCTGATAAAACATCACCAGTTGACCATAGCACGCCATACCACAAGAAAATATGCAAATTTTAATGCATCACACGTGAATTTGGCAGAACCGCCATTAGGCAAAATAAAACCGCCTGAGCAGGAAAAGAGAACCTGCTGTCTCGCCGGTACAATATCTGCTGCCTGGAAACGAGAAAATCGTACCCACATATCGAAGCGTTATCAGTAAAGCGATTTGAAACGGCTTTAGTCAAGCAGGCGTCACGTGGAAAAGGGCAGCGGTGGCGCAATTATTACTTAATAAAACAGGTTTAGAAATCGTTAAATTTATTTGTATAGGAAAATAATTAATGGCCGTTGATACTAATTGAATATAATATTATTATTATGAAGAAAACTATATAAAAAAACAACTTGTAGCTTTAAACGCTACAGTATATTACATACCCAGGTGGAAAGTGTTTCATTTCTGTCGAGAGATGCGTTAGTAGACCGAGGCGCAGCCAAGGTCTACTATACTTCTCAAGACAGAAATGAAACTTTCCACCGAGGTTTGTATACTATTTTATTTACAACCACTTTATTCATTTCCTATTATTTTAAATTATAATTATGAAAATTGATCCGGTAATAACTTTA
Source organism: Listronotus oregonensis (assembly GCA_019359885.1). Classification (NCBI taxonomy): domain Eukaryota; kingdom Metazoa; phylum Arthropoda; class Insecta; order Coleoptera; family Curculionidae; genus Listronotus; species Listronotus oregonensis. Next base: position 232,948 of record JAHBCN010000104.1, on the reverse strand, counting down.
TTAGGCGGCCGTGCTTCGCAATTTGTTTTGTTCTCATGGTAACGGGTTGTCAAAGTGTCAATACATACAGTGTAAGATAGACGCTTTAAATTTGAATAGTAATTTGTTTTAATTTCGCAAATCCAAAAAAAAATGTTATCAGATGAGGAATTTGAGTTTGCTGCTACTTCATCAGAAATTTGAGAATATTATTATTAGAATGCGTATGTTCGTGTGTCACCATACAATTTTGATATATCAATATTTAATGAAATTACAAAAAAAAATAACTTGCTCACTTTCCACCCGGTTGGAAAGTAGAAGTCAAGAAAGGTCAACTTTCCACCTTTCAAAGATAGGTGAAATGTCATTATTACATGCATGGTTGTAAATAAACAAACATTACAAGTTAAATAAAAGCTTGTAAAAAGTTTAAAAAAACCTTATCCAGCTATGACTTTCTATTAGTTAAACCCTTCCGTACACAGACTAAAAATATACATTATTGGTTTTTATTTTTAGTTTTAAGTTTTTTAGCTAAGGTTTTTAAATTTTCTTTTTATTTACATGATTTAGGAAACTTTAAAATTAGGATATTAAAAAATAGTATTTTTAAAATACAAAGGTATTTCACATTTTTAAATCACATTTACATTTATGTAAATGACAAGGTAAGAGTAAATACTATTGTAAACTTTGTGTATATTTAGTTAACTGTACTAATACTAATTTGTTAACAGAAAATCATTTATCTATAAGGGCTAGTAATGGGGTACTTTGTATAAGGTAATGATACCTATAAATACACTTTTTTTATTTATCTTTTTTGCCTAATAAACGTATACTTAAAAACAAGCAACTTCTGTAAAATATAATTTTCTCCTGATCATTTCTCCGTAGCATTAATTTTTTTTAATAAAAAAAGTAATTAAAGATATTTATATACGAAGAATTTTGGTCCTTTTATTTTTACAAAAACACCAAACCTTGAAGTCTGTAGACAGAATTTTTGCAATAGCGAGGAAACTTTATAAATAGCAACTTTTTCATTTTTTTTTGGGGGGAAAGAGTTATTAGTCTTAAAGCCAATAGAATAAATATTTAGGCATTTATAACTATTAAATATAAAGTATATTTATTTAAACAGATGGTACAAGCAAATCAAAGAATGTGGCATCTGAAGCCTTTATTTTTGAAGATAGAAAAAAATGTTTTTTATTTTTCATATTATCTTTTTAAATTATAGGTAAAAAAATATTGCATAAAAAAAGCAGTTTAATTTTTTAAAATGGAACACCCTGTATATTATGGACTACGACGAAAAACCTTCTTTTCCGATTTCAAATATATATAATTATAATATATATATATATATATATATATATATATATATATATATATATATATATATATATATATATATATATATATATATATATATATATATATAATAATATATATATATATAATATATATATATATACATTGATGATGATATTTAAGTAAACAGTTTTTAAGATATTTTAGCTTAAATTATAAATAAATTGAAAAAAATCATATTGGTATAAAGAAAGGGATGGAAACAATAAAATTATTGTTATGTTGCTAAATTTGGTAAGGGTTTCCTTTGGACCGATAATGTTTATTCTTGCGATTAAACATTCCTGTTAAAGTAAAGGAAAACTCGTCGGAGAATGGAATTTTATTTAAAAACTCCCTTCCTGCCGCATAAGCCTAGCTGTTTCCAATGCATACTCAGGTCGGACCTGTATGTTTTGTTCAGAAAGATTCTAGACGGACATAAATTTATAAGGATGAAATTTATAAAATGTTTAGGTTGAATAAATTTTATATCTGTTTCATTAGGTTTAGATGCTGCATCTAAGATTGATATTTCGGGGTTTTCTAAAATTTTTAAAAGTAGTTAGTGCTAGTTTACTAAAAAAAGTATAGTAATTATCCTGGAAAAAGTACAGTGAAATCTTCATTTTCTTTTTATGCTACAATCATTTTCTTTATTTTTAAACTTTTTCGGTAACTAAACTATCTTATTATGTATTTCATAGTGTCTATGAATGGTACCAGTTTTAAAGGTTATAATAAGTGATATTCCAGTTGCACTGTCGTCACATTATTATTGTTGCCATTAAAAAGACAAACAATAGCGATTTTTTTGTTCTAAATGGCCCGTTGACAAAAAATTTTAAAAGATAATATAAAAAAAATTATACAATTTTAATATTAAACATTTTCTTTTATCTTCAAAAATAAAGGCTTCAGATGCCACGTAAATATAATCAAAGACCCTGTACAATAATCCAAACGTAGTCAAAATCCTTGGATATATCTGGAACAAACTGGTATTTACCAGAGAACTTAGAGGATTGTCTTTTGTGTTTTTTACATTTTTTAAAATTTAAAAATTAATGAAATTTTTAATTACCTTGCAAATAACTAAAAAAAGATTAAGAAAGGATTAAAAGTGCACTTTTAGTCCGTATGATATATACTATTCTTTCTCTCACCAAGTCAAAATTATTACATTTAGTTTTTTGTTTTAATCCTAGGATTAAAAGTAGCACTTTTAATCCTAGGATTAAAAGTTTTTTTAAACAACGAGCACATTTTTGTATGGTATAGGAATTGATAGCTTTTACACCTGCAAATAGTACAAAAATGTCAACATTTTTTGACGTTTGGAAAAATAGTATATTATATTATAAGGATTGAAAGTGCATTTTGCATTTGCTCGTCTGCGCTGCCCTCCGCTCGTAAAAAAAACACTTTTAGTTCGTATGATATACAGGGTCACTCAAACCTATTTTCCCAGCGATTTATTCAAACACAGTTTCTTAAAAAAAATGTTTCAGATAAAAAGTTTTTAGTTTTAAAAGTAGATTCTTGAATTTAAAATATAACATATACAGGGTGTACCATAAATGAGATACTAGATATAACTTTCATTTTTGTAATTCAACACCCCGTATATTTTCCAGTTTTTAAAATCTTCTATTAATTCTACATCAATCTTAAATACTATGTCCTATATCTATCTTAAGCCGTTTCCGATTTATTTGAAGATATTTACTTTTTGCGATTTAAAATAACAATAAGTTTACAAGGGTTTATTAAATTACAATATTCTAACAAACTATAAAAGATGTTTAAATTGATGACCACTTTCAATTTGACACAACTGACATCTCCTCAAAAATTCTGTCGTACAGGAGCTTACAAGAATGAATATTCTGTTTTTGAATCCTTCCAGGTTATTTGGCTTTTCCGCATAAACAATTTGTTTTAAATGGCCCCATAGGAAGAAGTCTAAAGGTAAAAGTCAGGTGACCTAGCTGGCCACCTGACTGGACCCTGATTCCTTATCCATTTCTCTCCGTATTTGTTGTCCAAATAAAATGATACTTCGGCTGAGTTGTGGGGCGGGGCTCCATCCTGTTGCCACCACATATTTAGATAGGCATGCAGTGGAATATCTTCTAAGAATTTCGGTAGGATATTTCTAAGAAATTTTAAATACCTTTCTCCATTTAATGTCCCTTCGTAAAAATACGGACCAATTATCCGGCCGTTGAAAATTCCGCACCAAACATTTATTGCCATATTTCTTGGAAATGTATATCGCGTACCCAGTGTTATGCCGATTTAAGATTCCATGGTTATGAAATCGGGATTCGTCCGTCCATAGAATTTGTGTCAAAAAGTTCGGATCATCGTGTATCTTTACAGATATCCATGCAATGAATTTTTCGTAAGCACTGTTACGCAAATTTTGTACCAGATGAATTTTGTACGGATAAAAACCGTTATCTACTAAAATGCGTTGAACTGATGATTTGGTAATACCCGTCTCGTTGGAAATTCGTTCATTTGATGCGTTAGGATGGATAGAAACAAAAGCGAGAACATTGACAATGTTATCTTCCTCTCTAACAGGACGCAAGTGTGGTACTCCTTTTGGGCTGGGAAAAGCACCCGTTCGAAGTTTTCGTTCCACATTCGCAAATGTTCTTGGCGATAGGGTAACTCTCTCTGGAAATCGCTCTCTGTACAATGCCCTAGCTCTTCTCGCATTTTTCGTACACTCTCCATAAATTAGCAAAATGTCTACGTATTTACTAAATGTGTATAAAGACGGCATACTTAATAAATTAATTAATTTTGTCTAATTATCATTTGACTTTTGTTGTCAAACTAAGTGATTGAAATTGGATTCCAAGACAATTCAACTGGTAACGAAGCAGGTGGCGAAGTAATTATTAAGTATTATTTCAAATCTCAATAAATACATAAATCTCTTAACAAACCGGAAACGGCGTAAGATAGATATAGGATATGGTACATAATATTTATGTAGAATTAATAGAAGAGTTTAAAAACTGGAAAATATACAGGGTGTTCCATTATAAAAATAAAAGTACCATCTATTATCTTATTTATGGCACACCCTGTATATGTTATATTTTAATTTCAAAAATCTAATTTTAAAACGAAGCACCTTTTATCTGAAACAATTTTTTTTTCGACGAACCGTTTTCGAACAAATCGCTGGGTAAATAGGTCTGGGTAACCCTGTAACTCCAACCAAGTCAAAATTTATTTATTTAGTTATTTAAAAATCGTTTTTTTTTAATCCTAGAATTAAAAGTAGCACTTTTAATCCTAGGATTAAAAGTGTTGCTAAGCAACAAGCACATTTTTGCAAGGTATGAGAATTGGTAGCTTTTGCACCTGAAAATAGTTCAAAAATGTCAACATTTTTTGACGGTTGAAGAAAAAAGATGTTTAAGTATATTAGTTAAGAAAGACAAATACAAGTCTGTGAAAAACGTTTTAGCATTATAAAAATAGATAAAGTATTACTGAAACTGTAAAACACGATCTACTAATATCCTTACACCTCTTCAATTCCAATGCCAAACTCTTGTCCCGCTTTGGATAGGATGGCGCTCAGATCGCCTCTCCTGCAAACCTGCGGAGAGCCGACAGTTATCCGTGCGTCGCGGCGCTACAAACGACGCCAGCTGACGCTATTTAGATTACGGAATTCTCGCCGTTGTCCGAAAGGGTCGTAAATTATTTTAAAAAAATTGCATGGTAAAAGCGGTTAAATTTTTTTTGTATTAGGGATTTTGGATTTTTGTGATTTTTGTGACTCTTGCGGGAGTGAAGAATGTTTTGATATAAATTTGGAAAAACTGACCAAGGTTTAACTTTTATCTAATATTTTTCTGTTACAATTAATTAAAATATACCTGCAATATTTTGCAAATGTTAATGTTTTAAACATTTTTTATAAAAAACTACGTCAAAAATTAGTACTAGACTTGGTCCAATTAAATAAATATTGTTTACTTTGCTTTACTGACCCCCAAAACCTCTTGAATATTTAATTAAAATTGATTTAAAAAAATAATTTTAAAATGTTTAATTTTTTTCCAGTTTTATTGGTATGCACCTAATAATTTAACTGCCATTGTGAAGAAATACCCAAGCAAATTTAAATTAAATTCTTGCCTTAAAAAATGAAACTTACATTGTAAACGGTGGAAATCCCAAAGGGGATACCGGTTAGTGAGGATCAAAAAAATATTATTGCTTTCTTTAAAAATTTATGCGTTAGGCCAAAAGGTGTGTAGGTTAATAAGAGTAAAGTGAAAAAGACAACGGAAGTTTTATTTTAAGTATCATTTTTCGAATGCCATTAAAAAAAAAATTGAAATATTTCTACATTTCTACATTTAGTTTTATTTTAATATAATTTTTATATAAAAAAGTTTTTTCTCATCAAGTGTAAAACAAAGATAAAAAATATTAGTAATATTACTATAACTGTTTCATTGATTATAGATTACGAATTAGAAAAAAAAATTACCCGAACAAAAATTTAAGAAAACAAAGCATAAAATAAAGCAGTTGTAGAAAATCTTAAAAATTTTTAAAAATAAAAAGAAATAACAAATTTTAAAAACAGATTACAAGAAATATTAAAATTTTAAAAAATGTATACATATGTAGGTAAAAGTACGTTAAACGCAATATATACATAATTTTATGACAGCAAATCTTAATATTAAGAAAATAAAAAAAATATAGAAAAAAAATATTAAACAAAAATTTAAAATGTTTGTTAAATTATTCTTAAATAAAAAAAATAAAAAAGTTTACACAAATTATTTTAAAACTAAAACCAAGGAGGTAAATGGTAATCGGATAAAGTGGAAAGTTCGAAAATTTTTCTAGATGAATTGTAAAGGCATGTGTTTATTATTTAATATCTTATTTTTGCTGGCTAATTATTTAAAGCTAAATCTAAAAAATACCAATAAAACCGGACTCTTTCAAGAAAATTAAAAAATAACAAATGTTTTTTTTTTAATATTAATTATCTTCCAGAGTTAGAAAAACTATTTGAAATAATATTTAATTTGGGATACGTAAATGGTTTCCAGATTACAAGCCATTTTTTTTGGCACGAAAACAATAAACTGTTTGGAAACTGTTTTGGCCATAAAAAATCCCGAACAAAAATTCAACAAAACAAAGCATAAAGCAGTGGTAGGAAATCTGTAGGAATTTTTAACAGAATAAAAAATGAACAATTCTTAAAAATAATAAGCAAGAAATATTAAAATGTATGTATAAGTATGTATAAACACAATGTATACATAATTTTATGACAGAAAATCTAAGTTAAAAAAATAAAAATAATATGAAAAAAATATTAAACAAAAATTTAAAATATTAATTTTATTAACTTAAAATAAAATAAAAACAAAAAAAAATACATAAATAATTTTATAATTAAAACCAAGGTAGTAAATGGTAAGCGGACGAAATGAAAAGTTCGGAATTTTTTCTATTTACAATAATATTTAATTTGAAATACGTAAATAGTTTACAGATTACAAGCCAATATTTTTTGGCACGAAAAAGAATAAAGCTGTTTGGAAAACTGCTTTGGTCATAAATTTAATGTATTTATGCTGAATGTATAATAAGGAAGACGATGCCCAAAAGTTTAAATGACTATCTAATCTTAAGGACTTAATTTACTACAAATTTAAAAAGAAATATATTTTTTTGAAGTGTTTTTTAAATAGGGCTTGAAGATTGGCTTGAAAAAAGTACAATCGTTAGTAGAACTAAAAATGGGATAAATTGCATAAAAAATAAGTTGGTTGGTATAAAAAAGAAATTCAGTTGACACCATTACTGGGCCTTAAGCTACACTTATTTTGTAAAAACGGGAAAAGTGACCCCTTAGGGTTACTACGACCTGCAAGGGATCCAAAAATTTTAATATTTTAAAGTTAATTACACTATATTAGCCAACAAAAGCATATTTAAAGTTTAATAAATTTACAAAAATTCAATATTTGGCGAACAGAAGCACCCCTCCCCATACCGAAAAACATGGCAAGTGGTGCCGGAAAACATACAGTTAAAGGACCTTTGACTATACTTACAGATTGTGGACCATTTTGGTGATGTATTGGGGTCTCAGAAACTATAAAAGATAGAAAAATGGTTAAATGGGTAAAGTTTTAGGAAATTTTGTTGGTACTTTAAAGATATTAGCGGCATAATTTTAACTTTTTTGTTTCTTAGATTTAAAAAACTATAATGTGCATAATCTATAAAGGCCTACAACTTTTTTATTTATCTTTTTTTTTATTTTAAAGACAATTTTAAGGGTAATAGCTATTGTGACGGCAAAAAAATAGTGATGTTCGGAAATTTTTTTGACGAGGATAAATAAGAAATTTGAGGATTGGTAGTTCTAATTTATTTATGAGTTATATATAGTTTTTTTAAATTTTTAATAAAAAATATTCTATAATTACATAGTTATAAACAATACCGTAGAGTAAAAAAATCCCCTTTCATAACGATATTGATGTTTCGTTAACGGGTTATCTAAAAAAAAAGAGTTTATTATACTTTGTATGAATGTAGTTATCGTTGCACGTAGCCGGGTTTAAAAATCTTGATTTCTACTAGTTTTTAAAATTGCTTGAATCAAAAAAAAAAAATGGGTCAAAAAATAAAAAATATATTCAGTTGATCGCCATTTTGTAAAAAAGCAAAATAAAAAAATCGGCTTCGTGCAACGAAAACTATAATCATACAGATTTTAATAAACTCTCAGATAACCCATTTTCGAGAAACCAATGTCGTTGTGAAGGGGATTTTTTTTACGGTATCGTTTATAACTATGTAACTATTTATTATTTTTTATTAAAAATTTGTAAAAACCATATCTAAAGTGCCCCCATAAATTAAAAAAAAAAACTCGGTATCCTCGTCAAAAAAAATCCCGAAAAATCACTTATTTTTTGGCCGTTATAGTGGCTATCCCCCTTAAAGCAATTTTTTATGTAGTAAATAATTATTGGATCAAATTTTTAACCAAGACGTTTTGCATATTTTAATTTATTATCAACTTCATTTTTTCTTGTGAACGCCATATTGATTTTTTTATTTTTAAACTAAATACTGCGTTTATCTAAATAAGTTGAAGTAAATTAATACATTTTTCTACTATTCTTTACACAGAACTCAGGTATATAGTTTTGGGAAGAGGTTGATTTTCCAGTTACCTGCAAAAAGCGTTGAAATAAGTGCAAGTTAGAGGTACTTGTTTTATGGCGAAAAAAATTATAGAAGCTTCAAAAAATCACACTTCTTTATAATAATGTAAAGATAAGTATCAATATTTTTTTCAAAAAAAAATATTTGACAATAAATTGGTGGCTTTAATTTAAAAATTGTAATAAAATATTTTAATTTATATGATTTATTTCGTCAATACGGCGTTTATACCTTGAACTATTTCAGTCCTAAAATTTTTATTATTTCTTGTTATCTTGCTAAATAAAATTCTGCGGTAAAATCATAAAAAAAAACAATCAAATCTCTTATTTATTCCTTGTCGTCTTTTATGTTGCATAAAATACATTTAAAGTTAACATTATTAGATGGTAAAATATCAAAACCTTAAAACAACCTCATTGTGTCTTTATTATACTTCTTTTTTTACAATTATTTTTATTAAGTTTTATTGGTAGTTTAATTTAAACAAAGTAATTCTATAATAGTACCTAAATTAAAAAAAATATTTTTTTTTATAAAAATTGCATTAAAGGGTTAAAGATTTAATTAAGAAAATTGAATATACTATTAATTTAAAATTTGGAAAAGGACTGAGATATTTAAAATTAAACTTATTTAATAACTGTTTTTAATTTCAAATTTAATTTACCTTGTTCTGCACAAAACGCAAAAAAAAAAAACCGTATTATAAAATAACCACACAAAACTATACATTATTTAATTTAAATAATTTTTGAGAACATATAATTTCAAGTAACATTGTTGTAAATAAATAGATAAAAGAATAAAATAAAATTTTTAAAACATCAAAATAAAATGTATTATTTCGACTGGAAAGTTAGGAGCCCTTAAAAACACGAGTTGGAATTTGCCTTTACACAAATATTGTCTCTGTTGAATCTGTTAAATATGTTTTTGCTGTTTTTAATACCGATATAAAAAATAGTCTAAATATATATACATTTTATTTACCTTTGCACCAAAAATTTTAGGGTCGGTGTAGGTATAAATACTGTTTTTATTTTAAATTTAACTTTACTGTTCTGACAAAACGCAAAGAATTGAAACCGTATTATAAAATAATACACACAAAACTATACATTATTTAATTTAAATAATATGGAACATATAATGCAAGTAACATTGTTGTAAATAAATGATAAAGAATTAAATAAAATTTTTAAAACATCAAAATAAAATTTATTATTTCGACTGGAAATAGGCAGCCCAAAAACAAGAGTGGAATTTGCTTTTACACAAATATTGTCTCTTTGAATCTGTTTAAATATGTTTTTGCTGTTTTTAATACCGATATAAAAAATAGTCTAAATATGTATACATTTTATTTACCTTTGCGCCAAAAATTATAGGGATACATTTCAAGTATAATTTTAAGGTCGGATAATAACACCTATACATGCAGCGGCACCTAGAGTTGGTTTTCTAAAATTTCTAAAACCCCATAAAAAGTACATTATTGTTAGAATAAAATAACATTAATATACCTGTTGCTTCCTTAATATCCTCAAAATACATTGGACCAAGCCTTATAAGTTTTTGGTTGTATGTTCGAGGTGGCTGGCGTGTTTTTACTGAAAACCCTTTATAATACTGTATATAAACAGAATAAAAATATGCTCTATCTCAAAAAAGGTCTTATATATTTAAAACATATACAAAGTTTAAAAAACAATTTTGTTGGTGACAGGGAAAAAATGCGTTATGCTCGTTCAAAACAGCAATAAACAAACAAAAAAAGAATTTGACAAAGCGTGGTTTTTGCGTGATTTTATGGTTCCTTCGGTATTTTTTGAAAACCTTTTTTATTTAATTAAGTAGAGTAGGGAATATAAAACTTAAGCACTTGATTTTTTTTAACATAAATCAGACATTTCTAGCTAAGACACTTTTTTAAAAAAATAGGAATCCAATCATTTGGGCGTCGTCAGCTATTCTTTAAAGTTATAAAGTATTTTTGCTTAAAACCAATTAAACAACTAAACCAGTATTTAATAAAAGGCGCTTCTTTTGATTTATTAAAATGTTTAATGGGTCGACTAGTTGTTAAGAAGCGAGCGGTTATATTTAATAGGTATTTACAACAAATTTATAAACAATAGCCAATATTAACTTTTTGAACATAATTTATATGGAATTAGTGTCCTGGTTTTAAATAAACTTTACACATGGTTAATAAAAAAATATTATCCCATTTCTAATTTAATTTTAGTAACAAAATAAATAACGAGCAAAAACCATATATCTTTTCTTATTTGTTTAAACAAAAATTAGTTAAACAATTTTTGACCCCATATTCAGTTTTATTTAAATATTTACTTTAAAAATCCAAAAATGGAAAAAATTAAGGTAAAATTAAATCTGATAAATATGTAATCTACTTTGTATTGGCTAAATTTTATGAAATATAAATAATTAGTTATCTTGTTGATGGTAATTTTTTTTTTTTTGAAGCCGGACGGTTTTTAATTTAGAATTTTTTGACTCTTTTATTGGTTACTAACCAGGAAATTCCATATTATTTACAGTATTCTTTTTTTTCTCAAATGGATTATTTCCTAATTATTTTAATAAAGCAGCATCTTGCTCAGGGGTGGAAAGTTTAGGACGATCAGAATCAATTCTTCTTTTTACTTAATTTTCTTCCTAAAACGTTGTTAAATTTAAAAAAAAATATTTCTGTGATATAACTCTGCTATCTTACGAATTAACCATCCTTCTTTGATTTTGCACGCAATTTGAGTCGTTTCAAGTTCAGATAGCTGAGGCGGCTTGTTAATTTTTTTACTAACAGGGTCAAAATGTTATAGGTTATTGAAAAAGTAGAACATTGGTTGTTTAACTTTTTTAATAACCTATAACATTTATGAACCTTTAACCGAAATCACCTACATAAGCTGGTTTTACGTGAAAATAGGGTGGATTATCTCTTTTTCTAATACTTTTGCGCCTTTTTTATGATAACAACTGTATATACAGTGACCGCCAGAAAGTATGCGACATATTAATTTTTTGGCCGTAAATTTGAATTTTGTTAGGTCGGTTGACCGAAAGTCCCCTTATTTGTCAAAATATCGAAAAATTTTGTGAGGATAAGTTGTTCAGAATTTAATTATATAGCATTGTGTTAAATTTTAAGCCATTTGGATAAAAACAAAATTTTGGACATTTTTTCTCCATAAAAATATTTTTGTTTGAAAAATTTTTCTTAACCATTTAAAAACAAGTTTTCCAGGCCTAAACTAATGTTTCGACATAATTTTTTTTTACTTTAGTAAGTTAGTTCTTTTTCCGAAGAAAATTTAAAAAAATGGTATTTTTCGAAAACCCAAATTGTCTCTTAGGCATTTTTTAAATACCCCAACTCGTAATTTCAAATAATATTTTTTACTATTTAAACGATTTAATGTAAAAATTAAAATAACTTCAAATAAAAAATTTATATTTGAAATTCTAAGTTACGGTATTTAAAAAATGCCAATGCGACAACTCGGGTTTTCGAAAAATAATATCATTTTTTAAAATTTTCTTCGGAAAAAAGGATTAACTTACTAAAATAAAAAAAATGTGCCAAAAAATTAATTTAGGTCTAAAAAACCTGTTTCTAAATGGCAAAAAAATTTTTAAACAAAAATATTTTTACGGAAAATAAAAGTCCAAATTTTTGTTTTTATCCAAATGGCTTAAAATTTTACACATAGCCATAGAAATAAATTCTGAACAACTTATCCTTATACAATTTTTTGATATTTTCCTAAATGAGGGGACTTTCGGTCAACCAACAGAACAAAATTGAAATTTACTCCCAAATAACAAATGACAATCGGGATCGTTCAATTGTTTCTAAGGTATTAAGTGATGCAGAGTTGATTTGCAAAATCAGTTATTTTCTAAACGTCATAATATTTTTTTTCCATATGTCGCATACTTTTTGGCGGTCACTGTATAAAATGAATAATTACTTACACCATGTGTGTTTTAATATTTATTATAATTTCATTAAAATTAATTTATATCAACGCAGAATAATGTAAAGCTGAATAAAATGTATGTGACAACCTTTTTAACTCATATAAAGTAAAAATGCATTAAATTTATTTATTTGAGAGATAATTTAATTTAAATTAACTTCAATATTTTTAATTTTTGTTTAATTAATTTGTTAATTTAAAAATAAATTGTAAAAGAAGGGTATTAATAAAGAAATACTAATTTATGCATCGATAAAGAAAATTTAAAGTACCTATAGTTTTATCATATCTGTCAATTCGTTTGTTTTTATGTCCGTTTTTTTTATTCAATATAGCCTAACAGTTTCTACAATGTTTAATTGTCTACAATTAACATTGACACAAGGATGCCCCAATTTTACTTCAATAACTGATAAAGTAAAATTTCCTTAAAAAAATAAATTTATTAAAAAAATTGTAGCATTTTATGAGATATCGGATAAGAAATCTTGTGATCCAAAGTATTTAGTCGTTGTTTGTTATAATATTTTTTACTCGAGGCTTAAAGGTAACAAGATTAAAGTTTTTAAATGGTTAGAAAAGTATCGTTTTTTAAAGTAAAAGTTAGAATAAGCAGCTTTATAAAATTATATTTACGAAAGTTTATTACAAAAAATTATTAAGGAAACAAGAGATTTCCTTTAAAAATGTAGACATAGTCGTTTGAAATTATCTAAATATTCAAAATATATTCTACAATGGTGGTGCATATCAGGTATCCTAATTGGAGTGTTTAATATAACTACCGCCTATCATAAGAACTATACAAATTTACCTTAAATTTAAAACAAAATATTTCTTTTTAATTCCCATCATTAATATATTTTTTTCTTATATTTTATATATGTTTATTGTATCGCAAATTTAAGTGCGGTTTTATTTTTTTCTTAAAAAAATAATTATTTTTTAAAACCAGTAAAAAATTTTAAATAATATTAAAAATCGAAAAAAAAAACTTTGTCGTAAAAAATCTTTTGTAAGCACTTGGGACAAATTTTTGGATTTATTTTATAAGCAGTTATTGCCTAACAAAAAACAATACATGTATTTCAAGATAAAAATCCAGTTATTACTTAAAAACGGTTGGAGATACATCACTAAAGGAAACGTTGTGTATCAATCAACCAATAAAGACAATGAAAATTTAAGATTTTAGTATTATTGAAAAAAAAACTTGTTGTTGTAAAACTTTCTTATAATAATATAATAAAATAACAAAGCTAGTTAATGTATATCTTTTTTATTGCTCTACAAAATCGCAAGAACATTAAAAATTAATTAGAAACAGTGCTCCAAAAACCCCTAAAATACTTGTTATATTTAAGGTATCTTAAAGTTGCTTAATACTATTATACCACTAACCCAATTTTTCAGATCCGACAAAGAAATAAAAAAAAACTTTTTCCGGGGACCCATAGTTTATTTAAACTCATATACATTTCTTTTGCGTAGATTGGTCAGTGAGGTTTTTAAGGGTCAAATGTTATTTCTAAATAAAAATAATAATAAATTAAAATGTCGTCGAAAGCAGAGATTATCCAGTCAATAAATTTGCATAAATATAAATTTTAAAGACGTATTTGAACAAGTCAAATATTCGATAATGAATTAAGAATTTGCGTAAGGTTTACCAAAAAAATATAAAACAAGTTTATTAAATGTTAATAAGTAAAACATAAAAGTTAACCTTAGTTATTTGTCGTTTTTTTTAACCTTATTATAAACAAACCTAACTAGAAAATCCTAGAATTTAGGTTGTCGAAAATTTAATTGTCTGATAATTTTGTATTATTTAATTTATTTTTTTATAAATAATTATATACTTAAAATACAGTTAAATGTGAATTATTAAATTATTAATAATAATACTTTTTGATATCCATAAGATAAGCGGCTTTTGCTATCATTAATAATTTTAATAAATTTATATATAAAAATATTTTTAGATTAAATACAGTATTACTAAGTTATAAACAAAAATAAAAAGAGAACATTTTTATACGTTGGCTTTTTATAATATAAATTGTTTTATTGGGGTACATAATTAAAAATTATTTTTTACAATTATTTTATGGGCAGTTCGTGTGTACCAAAATATGCATAGTTTGTTATTGCATTTTAAAATAAGTACCGTAAGAAAAAAATATTTTTTAATTAAATAATAATATGTAGTTTATACTTTATAAAAAGATTTAATATAATAGGTATTATACTACAGTAAGTTATGAACTAAAGTCATAAATATAGGTGGTGCGTTTCATACTACTCTCGTCACAAAAAAATATGAAAACTTTTTTTATGATATTCCTATAAAACGATAGGACTAGTGGGTTTGCGTTATAAATGTTAAGATTAATTTTTTTGTAGAATTTAAAAATAAACAGACGATACATATAAACATAAAATATTGTAGTTTCTTAAGCGTTAAAGCAGAAACTAAAAGTTAAACCTTGTTTTGTTTAAAACAGCAGCTGCATAAAATTCGCTCAATGTGATAAATAGAGAGAGAACAACTGACATTTAGTGCTAAGTGTGGACAAACATGTGACAAACTTTGAAACAATTAACTCAATAAAAGTTTTTCACTGCTTCCGGCTTTTCTAAATATGTTCTTGCTGCCCATCTGTGTCTTTTTGCTTGTTTTCTTTTCATCATATACTGGTAAGTGTCTTATTTATATTATATTATTGGTAGTAATTAAAAAGAGACAGAATATGTTAACAAGATGTCCAATTATTTTGATATCATCCAAATTAAAAAAACTTAAAAACATAGTTTTTTTACAAAATTTATGGTATTTTAATTAAAATTAAAGTATTTGTGTATTCTTAAACTCAAAACATATTTTAATTAAATTAACTTTTTTCCGGTATTTTTTAAGTTTTTCTTGTACTTTTAAACGTTTTTGTTTATTTAAAATATTTTTAAATGAAGTTGTCCTAAAAAATATTTAAAAAAGTCAAATTTTATCAAAAATGGTTGATTGCTCTTTTGAAAATGTTAAAACTTCTTAGGTTGTTTTTCCTATATCTTGGAACTTAAAAACTTTTTTTTTAACTTAAGCTATTTATTGAAAGCCGCCAGTTTGGTGTTCATGTACACACCTAATTTTGCAATTAAAGGAGTTTGCAAAAACAAAATAACAGAGAATTTGTTTAAAGTTATATTTTTTGGCACACTAAAAATGCTGCTGGAGGTTTTATATTGCGCTTTCATACTTAGTATATTATTGAGCCTCATGTTGTAACCAAATTTTGTGTAACAATTAATCTGCTGTTTTTATGGTATGCCAGCCATGGAACCATGTTTGAACCTTAAACTTTCTTGTTCAGGCATGCCCAATGTTTTATCAATTTTAATGGTAATGATACAGGCAATATACAAAGACCAGCATTTAAAAATAAAATATTCTCATGTGGGTAATATACTGCTCCTGGTCTCACTTTTCAGTACGTTTTTTTCCTTTGATAAATGTGCCTTAAAACAGTTAATAAATGTTAAAGAATAAATGAACTAAATTTAAATACACAGTATTACTGAGCGCTTCTTCCTAGTTTTTTCCCATCAGTATTAAAAAAATATTAGGCATGTCTTAACAAAATAGTTTTATGTTTAGACATGGTTCCAAGCCTGGCACAGCATAAAATCCGTAAATATATTGTTACACTTTATTTTAACAACCTGAAGCATAATAATATATTAAATTAAGCATAAAAGAACAATATGAATGCTTTAGCAGCACTTTTAGTGAGCCTAAAAATAACGTTTTGAACTGATTTTTTGTCATTTTTAGAGCGTTGTAACTTTTTTTTAGTACAATATTTTTTTAATTTTTAAATACATAAAAGACCTGCAATTTGTGTAAATTTCAGCTTTTTATCTTTAAGCCTGTGGAAATTAATGAAGGTCAAAATTAGGGCTTTTTTAAAAATATGTTGTTTTTTTTAACTCTCAAAAATTAGTGTTATTTATTACAATTATTATTATTTGTGGATATACTACCAAATTAAAAAAACAAATTAAAAGGAAAAACATTTAAATTGTCTTGTAGACTACATAAAATTAGGTAAGATAAATAGGTAAAAATAAATAACTAAACTTTCATTTATATAAGATTTTTTCCTTTATTCTTTCCAGACAAATACTTTTAAACCTATAAATGTTTATATAAATTTCCACAATCAAAAAATAAGTTTGCATTTAAACCAAAATAGCCGCCATCAATAAACGGCTTATTTAAAATTTAAAAAAAAATGTTTTTAGGAGTTGAGATATGGGTAAAATAATCAAACTCTTTATATTATTAAAAAAAAATAGTTAGGCAACCAATTTTTTTTGTTCACATATTATAGATTGACCTTTGTTTAAAATGTATATTATTTCTATAAAAATTTACATTTAGTTCCCAAATTTTTGGGAAAATTTAAATTTTAAACGTTATTTTAATTGTATTTTAATAAATTTAAATGGCCAAACAATAACGTTTACTGATTATTTTTCATTTTGTTTAAATCTTTTGTAATAAATTTTTTTAGATTTTAATTTTGGTAAAATTTTTTAAATATTCTAATAGACTGCAAGTACAATTTAAAGCCGCAAAAATTGTAAAAATTAAGTATATTTAGCTTAATAAATACTTTAATTAAATGTCAAAACATTTATCATGAGTTTAATTAAATACACTATATTTCATACATTGTTTAGCACTATTTAACTTTAAATAAATTTAATTCTGTTCGAGTAGACGTAATTTAACAGATTTAATTTTTAATTTTGGGCAATAAAATTTAATTTATAAAACAGGTATTTAATATATTACATAAAGGCTAGTGGAAAAGATTTGCGATTTAATGTATAATTGCTCAGCCAACATTTTAGGAATATTATATGTTATATTTAATTTTGATTAAAAATAATTTATTTAAAAAAATACTTAGATCATAATAAATCCTTTATTATTAATTAATTTAAACCAAATTTTTAATTTGTATTTTATCATTACCTTCAGTTTTTATTTATTAAAACGAGTTTAGTATTTTTTTTGTGGTTATTCAATTCTAAATAAACATTGCATTTAATAAAACCAAAAACGTTTATAAGAAAAGGAAATAATTCAGACCGACATGAAAACAATTTAAACTTGTTTCTATATAATTTCATTTCATCAATATGTAATTTTTGTTGATGTAATAAACGTAATCAAATGCTTAAAAACATGCAATTGTGAATTTGCTTAACCTACCCCTTTTTGTCCTACAAAAAGTCTGATCTCACACGGCTGTTCATGCTTTAATAATACAAAATAAAAGTGAATAAATAAATGAATCTCTTTGTAGATTTTTAATTTTAAAGGTAATATTGATATTCTTTATAAGCTATTCTAATAGTACTGGCAGTACAATTTAAAAGCCGACGAAAAAATGTAAAAATTAAGTATTTTCAGCTTACTAAATACTTTGAATTAAATGTACAACACATTTATCATGAGTTTCAATTAAATACACTAATATTGTACATACATTGTTTAGCACTATTTAACTTTAAATAAATTTAATTCTGTTCGAGTAGACGTCAATTTTCAACTAGACTTAATTTTTAATTTTGGGCAATTAAAATTTAATTTATAAAACAGGCATTTTTATTAATATTACATAAAGGCTAGTGGAAAAGATTTGCGATTTAATGTATAAAATTGCTCAGCCAACATTTTAGGAATATTTATGTTATATTTAATATTTGATTTTAAAATAATTTATTGAAAAAAATACACTTAAGCATAACTAAATACCTTTATTTGGTTAACTTAATTTAAACCAAATATTTTAAATTTGTATTTTTAATTATTACCTTCAGTTTTTATTTATTAAAACGAGTTTAGTATTGTTTTTTTAAAGGTGGTTTTTCAAGTGTCTAAAGATAACCATGTATTGCCGTTTAATATAACCAAAAACGTTTATAAGAAAAGGAAATAATTAAGACCGACATGGAAACAATTTAAATTTGTTTCTATATAATTCCATTTTTTATAAAAATATGTTATTTTTGTTGATGTAATAAGCGTAATTAAACACTTAAAAACATGCAAGTGTGAATTTGCTTAACCTACCCCTTTTTGTCCTACAAAAAGTCTGATCTCATCTGGCCTAAAACTGGCGTAAATTAAACAAATGGGACATTTTTTTGGAACAGCTATTGTTTTTTTAAATTACCGTACCCGTATTTGTATTGACACGTAAACAATGTATTTATTTGCTTAGGCGCCCAGGTACCCCTAAAAAAAAAATATTGCTTGGTATTTTTTACCAAATACCAGCAAAATGTGTTTCAACTAAACTTGTGTACCTAATAAAGAGAAAATGTAATATTGAAAATTAAATTTAAAACACTTTGTACAGTTTTCATCCTTCGACACCATTAAAGGCATATATCACATAGTTTTATATAGTGATCCATATTTCGCTGTCTTAGCATTATTATCCAAAGTTTTGGATGCATATCGGAAAGTTTGCCTGGCGAAGAACAATTAACCTAGTTTTCAATAGAGGCATCCTCTAATAAATAGCTATAATGACACAACTTTGAACCGGTGTCACCCAACTTTGTTGCAAATTATGACAGGAATATAATGATGATTTGTATTGTGTAATTAATATGAACGAGTTGTATGTTATTTTGTATTAAAAAATGTATAAATGGTAAAGTGGCTTTAGCAAGATCTATTATTTTTAAAACATACCAATTTATATGATAACTAAAAAAATCGATGACTAATTAAATCATACCCATTTATAATTTGTTGTTTATAACTTTTTACCCATTTTCTTTAAATCGATCTAAAAGTTTGACATAAAAAATTAGGTAAAAGTATTAATTTTACATAAAAAATAATTAAATGCTGCAAAAGGATCGGAAAAAATATAATCTAATATGCAGAAGTAATTATCTTATATTTTCATATAAAATGTTAATAGAACATTATCGTAAGAATTAAATCTAAAACCTCCATTTCTGCGGATTGTCCACCCTTATTGAATCCTCTTGCGGTGTGTTGCAATGACGAAAAGTATGTGGATGGAATAACCCTGAACCCATGGAACATGGTAAGCTGCTCCTTTGGGATGCTACATGTTCACACACTTTAGCTTATTCCTATATAGATAAAACATCTTTTATCAGGTGCAGCTTATATTCTTGCTAAATATTAAAAACTTAAATATAGTGAATTTCTAGACCGATATATCTTTGTATCTTTTGCCATCGAGACTTATGATCCCTGGGAGATAAAGTCAAAAGCCTGATTTAAACAATGCCTCCAAAACTTCGTCTTAAAAAGTCTTATAGTTTTATAATCTAGAAAATAAGTCTTGCGATCCAAAAAGCTTAAGAGATGGATACCTTTCGGGAGAAGACAGGTTTGGAGGAGATTTTGTATGTGTAGAGTTATTAGTATATATGTTTAATTATTATCATTAATTATCTTTTAAATAATGTTTAACTCTTAATATTAAGTATTGTTTATTGCATTAACCAAATAAAAGTTTTATATATGGTCAAAAAAAATTGTAAAAGTTAATTAAAAGTGTTTTTAGTGCCAACAAACTTTTTTATGTTAATTTGCTGTCAAGTAATACTTATATTGCTGCTGCATAATTATTTAATTTTTGTTTTAGAGTAAACTCTTAATGCCGATAAGATTTTACTTTGCGTTGTTAATGTAATCCAAATATTTTTTTGTATTTCAAAACTTTTAGCTAGACTGTAAGTTAAGGAAAGATACGTTAGAAAAGCTTTAATTTCAGGCTTTAAAAATCTTCCAGAAAAAACAGAAATATGTTTTTAATCACCACGATGAATTTTTCTTTACAAAAAAAATTCTCTATTAAGTCTCAAAAGTGCAATTGTACGTTAGTTTGCTGCATTTTATTGGGATGTAAAGCAACAAGATGAATTTTTTTTAAATTGTCAAATATTTTTATTTTTTTAATTATTAAAAAATTGAATTACTTAAAAGAAAAAAAATCAAAATTATCAATTTTGCGATTTCAAAATTTTTTGAAAAAAAAATGAAAAATCCCAAAAATTTATATTTTTGTTTTTCTGAAATTATTTGTCCTACACGTGAAATATGAAACAAATTACTAGAAATTGCTAAATTTAAATGGATGCATTTGATTAACGAACAACTTAAAAAATACCCCTTTTTTATTTTTAAAATAAAAATTAACACCGATATCTTTTTGGATTTTTCCTTAAAAAATTGTAAATCCGCCGTAAAGTAGAACAAAATAAAAAAAAACATGTCAATATTTTAATTTTTTGGTTTTTTATGCAAAAAAATAAGTAGAGGCGCGATTTTACACATTAACACATCATTTAAAGTTTTGCTTTACGAGTATTGGTTTTAAGTTAAAGGATGTTAAAAATTAAAAAAAAATAATCATGTCATTAAAATAACTTTTAAACGTCAAAAGATAATGGAACGAAATTTTAGACAAAGAATAATTTGATAGGACCCTTCTTACAGTAAAATTTAACTTTTTAATTTACTTACTGGCGTGCATACGATATTACCGTATGGTATTTAAAACAATTGAACCCTTTTTACTATTATTTTTTTTAAAATTAAGTTTTTGTAATCCTAAATTATCCAAACACCATAAAATTGTAAAATGTAAAAAAAATATAAAGAACACAAACAATATAGGGTATGTTAACCTATTTTTAGGAACATGTTTTACTGTTACTAGGGCACTAATAAATTAGGATTTGGCCAAACTTTTGTTCCATTATCTTTTTGCGATTAAAAGTTTTTTACATGAATACGATAAAAAAAATAACTCCCTGTAACTTAAAAACCAAAATTCCAATGAAAAAAGTTCTATGAAATCTACTGTTTCATTTATTCTAAACCTTCATGTTACCCCTGATAAACTAATAACAAAATAGTAAATAATTTGAATTCTAATTAAATCACAAACCAGAAAAGAAACCAGTAGAAAAATATTATACAAGAAGTGCACCATTTTAAATACACATTTTTGTAATAAGCAAAAAATAATAATAAAATTAAAATAAATAAAAATGCTTAGTGCGTGAACATTGTATTTGTTTAATAAATATAAAAGCCACTGCTTTAGCAAATTAACGGTACGTTATATATGAAATATGGAGAAATATTTTTAAATAATGCATTGTTTTATTATTTAAATACCCTTAATATTTTATTTGGAATGTTATTAAAATAACAATGTGTTTCTCGGAAACAAAATATATTAAACAAAATATAGACATGCTGAACCTTAATAATTTTAAGCAAACAAATATATTAATAATTTTAAAAATGCAGTTTTAAACCATTTTTTACATAAATATATCAAATAACAAAAATTTTTGTTGGGCACTTGCTAGATGGGACTGCTTTTGTCCTAGTCCCAGCTGTACAGGTTCTGTGTGCATATAGAATCAGTTGACCTTTACAAACTAGTAAATCACCTAAAACAAACTGAAAAAGAGGGGTGTATGTTTTTTTTAAATGTTTGTTAGGACAATATTTAAACAATGTTCATCATATTATTAAAAAAAAATCTCGTCCATATACATACTCACATTAGGATAAAGAATAATATTTTGGTGCAGAAATAGATTTAAAATTTCCTAAAAATATTACCTAATACCAAAATTTTTTAAAATTTTGGCCTAAAGATATAAATAATAATTAAAGTAACCGAAATTAAAAAATGTTAAAAATTACAAGAACATTTTTTCGTTTATGACGTAATGTCATAAATAACAGATTAATTTGTTGTAACAGGTACATTTATTATTTTCCAGAAACATAAATAGCGGTAAATAGTTGGTTTAAACTTTTTTTAAAAAGTATTTCTGGTTTAAGTAAGGTCAATCAAGTATTGTTTAAATATACTGATATTGATGCTGTATATGCAGTTATCTTTATTTATTATCGTAATAGTAACATTTGTTATTTTACGTTTTTTTGAAAAAAAAATCTTTACTTTTTTTGTGATTTTTATCAAATGTACGTTAAGATATTTTTTATTTGTAAAATTATGTCTTTGCAAGCTGATAAAAACCAATATACTTTGTGCACTTTGTAAGTGCACGAGTTTTTATTCTGGAACCTGGACAAAAAATTGTCAAGAGCACTGTTTTTAATAAGGGGACTTTCTCACTGCGTGTCCTTGGATGTCATACTCTGTGCTTACCATGCAATGTTTGCATCAAGGATGTCCTATGCTCTGATTGCGTGGGGACATTCATCCCATGCTGCAAAAGTTTTTTCATTGCAGAGAAGATGCATTCGCATAATTGCTAATATTGGCTACCGGGAGGATTGTAGACAACATTTTATCAAATTAGGTCTTTTTACTTTTCCACGTTTATATATCTTACAGTGCCTCATGTGTATTAAACAGAACATTACTTGTATCAAAGCAACCAGCAGGTCCACAGTTATAATACACGTAACAATCAGGATTTAATCCATAACTTTCACAGACTTGGAAGATCCAGGGGTGGCACCAATTACTTCTGTATAACGTACTTTAATGCACTTCCGTTGCACATTAGGAGTTTAAATGACAAAGCTTTTAAAAGCACAATAAAAAAATCCTCTAAAAATGCTTTTTTTCCGTAAAAGAATACCTTACTTACTCCAGGACTCTCATGGCTGCAAAGTTTTTATAAAATAATTGTTTTAGTTTTATTAAATTTTAAAGATTGTATATGACTGTGTTTTATTGTGATGAAACTGTACTGTCTTTCTTATTTTAGTATAATTTTTAAGTAATCAATATATTTTGTGAATTGTTTTATTTTAATTTGTTTTAATATGTAATAATTGTATTTATTTCTTATATTATGTAAATTGACGTGTAGTGTAATACCAATGTACAAATAAACAAATAGGCTGTCCCTTCTGTTAATTTCAAAAAAGGGGTTAAGACGGGGTAGCGAGTAAAACAGGGTACCCAGCGAAATCTGGGGTCAAAACTGACCAATCATGCTCATTCACCTATCGTTCGATGTGCCGCGCCTGCCTGCCATCTATCGGTCTCCCGGCTAGAATTGTTCTTAAGTGCACGCGTGTCAAAATAATCCGAAAAAACTGTTTTACTGCAAAGTGCTTACCATATTCCTTCTGGCTCTGACACGTGAATGTGGTTTGCTTAATAGAGATAGCTGGTAAAACGTGACTGTTATTATTGCTTTAAATTACCTATAATAAGGTAAACATTTTGTTGTTGTTTTGGTTAAGATTGATTCTTAACGACACAAAGATGATTTCTTGTTTAGATTCTTATTAGAAAATGGCACAGTAGGGTAAGATGGGTTAATAACTACTCTCTTACAAACAAGAATTAGAAATTGCTGCGCAAAAAAAGATACAAAACAAAAAAAATAAAAAAAAAAGAAAAAAAAGTTAAAATAACATAATAGGTCTAATACAAAATCTTAAAATAAAAAACTACGGAATTCTAGTAGTACAGCAGAACGAACAAGATTCTTATTATCCAAAAGTCAAAGTAAAAAAAGGTAAGAACAAGTTATTTATATATTGTATAGAGCTGTATATCATTTTCATCAAACAGTGGATATCGTGCTTAAATTGTAAAAAATGGACAGATAATAGCTGTGCATAAATTGACGATGATGATGACGAAGCAATTCACTTTACGAGTTCTGCTAGTGCAAATAATTATTATTTTGTCTTATAATCCTATATGGAATGGGTTACCTCATCTTATCCGAGGGGGTATCCCATCTTACCAGCAAGACGGGGCAAAATAACTTTTTTAATTTTGATGTTTTTTCTTTAAAATTAATAAGTAAAAGTTCTTAACGTCACCAAATGTTGGAAAAATTATAAATAATAGTTAATTTTAAAATAAATGCGATTGTCTTACAGTTGAGCCCCTCAACTTTTTGTGGTCAATATACACCTATGCCTGCGGGTAACCCAAAGAATATTTTGTAATAATTTATTTTGCCATAATAGGTGTGCAGTACCTACTATGTTTTAAAAAGGGGTGCATTAAACATATACCAAAATCTGCAAAAAAGTTACCTTTTGCCTGCATTCTACATGAAAAAAAGCTATAAAAAATAATACATTTTTCCTTTTAAAGTAAAAAATGTTGGTTTATTTGTAGTTTAATCTCGTACTTGAAACTAAATTTTAAAGCAATTGTCTTCAACTGCCTGACCTAAAATTTTGCATATACATTTAGTTTTAATGCAAATGATTGGTTAAATAAGTGACGTCATTCTACATCCAATATGGCTGATCGGTGAAGATGGCCGATTAGTAATTTTTTATGCACTCTCATGATATGAATATTTAATAAATGGGTTTGCTAAAAAAAATATAAAAAATAAAATGATGCTGCTGTAAATCCAATATAGCGGACTCCCAAAGATGGCGACCTATCTTTAATTTTATGCTTCCCGATAATATGGAAATTAAATGTGACAGGATAACTAACACATAAAAAATAAATTATTGGTAAGGAAAATTGTAAAACAAGCTTTTATTTACATGTTCTATTGCAGGATTCACTTGTTTTATAAACAAAAAAATATTTTTTTTGGATAACTTATGTCGAGATCCAGTTACATATTTTATTTTTATTTATCTACACAACTAAATCTAGCGACAAGCTTAATTCTTGTAATTTGTGTTCTGCAATAAATTAAAGTTTGTTTAATTAATTTTTTTAGTACATGCAAATAAAACCTTGTTTTCAAAAATATTTTTACGATTAATTTTTATGAAACTTAATCGGTCAGAAAAACCACTATAGCTAACCATTTTTAAAAAAAGTCATAATATGGAGGCTTTAAAAGTTGGAAAGATAATCTTTTGGAAAATTACTCTTTATAAATAAACTAAAAAAAAATATTTTCATATAAATTTGGCGAAAAGTGTAAATAACAGCTCGGAACCTTGCGCTGCACGCGCGATCTTTCTCGTGGAGCAAAGTAGTGGGGGGTCAAAGCAAGCCAGGAGAAATGTACAGCATGTTGTTTAACTCTTTTCTTTGTTTGCTTTAAACCTCACTACTCTGCTTTAGGAGCAAGTTCGGGCATTCAGATTAATAATAAGAATATTATTGACAGTATTGCGAATAAATTACAATTAAATCCAATTTTTTACAGTAAAACTTAAAGCAAAAAAAACATAAAAATTAAAACACAAATTTGCCATTAACTTGGCAGCCTATTACTAAAATTGTATAGGTAAAGCGACGCACATATTAAAACTTTACCTATTGCCCAACTGAGTCTTGTAACTTAAAAAAGAGGAATATATTTATTACGGTATTGTGTTTAAAAATACTTTTAAATCTACTTTCATTGATACCCACTAATTTATTTCTAGGAAATTAAAACCTTATATTTTTATCGATTAAATATTTGATAATTTACAGAGTTCATTGGAATTTATGGAATATTTTTTGAAAAAAGCATTTGAATCAGTAAAGTTTAATTTTTTTTGTAAATTTTTTCACATAGATTTGATATTTACTGGGATATTCCTGTAGGAGGTTTGACGTCATCCATTTTTTTGTTGACATTCATAATTTTTTACCAAGGGATTTTAAAAGGCACATTTGTTTACATCCGATAAGATTATTTTAAATATGGATTAAATAAAAAAAAAACAGGGAAAACTTTGAAATTTTAAAATACTAATTTTTATTTCAACAAAAACCGACCGCGGTTCATTGCAATGTGGGGCTGTTAATTAAATTATTTGCCAAACTTATATAAAACAAAGATATATAATTTTGATATATATAATTGGGTTTTATATTCCATTTACTTTATTTAAATTTAACAATTATGGGTAATAAGCTGAGTCGTCCAAAAAACTGCTATTAAAGCCTATTAAACAACATATTAAAAACAGTAACTTTCTTCATTTAAAATAATGCGTAGAAAAAAATTAACCATTATGGCTTTAAGCGTTTTTCCTAAATTTTTAAAATTTTTAACCAATCTGTATACACATTTTTTTATGTGAATAATATTTTTTCAAGAAAGCTTTATGAGTAAGAAGTATAACCATTCTGATTTATTTAAAAAAAAGTTTTACACATCTCGAAAAAGGTTTACGACTTGAACTTATAAAACTTTTTCAGTGAAAATTGAGTGTCAGAGAAGCCGCATGAAAAATCACTGGTTATGGTGAATAGGCTTTTTCAGTTTCTTTCAACTTTTTTATTGCTATAAACATAAATGACTTGTGCAGAATTAAAAAAAAGGAAATATATGACGGTTAAAAGTATAAAATTATTTTAAAGTGTTATTTTTAAAACTTTAAATGTAGAAACTAAAGCGTAAAAGAAAAAAGGTCAAATTAACGTACAGTTATTTTTTTTTACATAACATAAATTATTTATACTAAAGGAACAAATAACTAGCCTATTTAAGGTATTAAATGATTCAAATAACAGGTTTTTCAATAAATAGGCCAAAACCAAAATTAGACACACAATATATAATTATAATAAAATATAAAATATTTAAATAACAGAAATTGATTTAATCGCTGCTCTATGTAACTCCATAATTACTAAATTTAATATTAAACTTCCGGTTTTAAAATTTAACCTTTACCAACAAGATGTAACATAGGTTTTGTTGTTACTGTAGCTTCTTAGGAATAATAATGTTAACTTATTTTTTTCGATATTAACTAACAATGGTTAAGGGGATATCAGGTATTAATATTTATTCTTAATTATATATTTTATATTAACTATTTTTTAAAATAGTTTAATACTAATGTATAACTTTCTCCTAGTTACTTATTCAGAATATATTATATGTTTTTAATTTTATTTTTTTCTAAGAATTTCAATAAATAAACAGGTTTTTTTACCTTTATTAGGAAAATGTAGGATTTTGTTATTAAAATTAAAGCGCTGGTTACTTTCTATCCAATATAAAGCAAAAGCAGAATATTTTTTATGAGAACTGTTAATAAGTTTGCTTAAAGGTATTCTGTGTTTGAGCTAGAAGCACTTTAGGACATGTTTCATAGTTTAATTTTTAAACCCTTGATTTGTACTTTAACCTATTTTACTTTTGTTTTTGTTGTGTTTACTTAAATTATTGTTGGTATGAAATGCTTATTTTCAAAAACTAAGGACACTTATTTGTGGGTTTACCGGTGGTGGGGAAACATTTAATCGTTGGGCTTCCGCATTATAAGTAGTTACCAACAAACTCTGCTGTCGGTTAAACATGAATTGAATCAATAGGTGCAAATTAAGGTTTGTCGCCCTGTAAAAAGACTATTGCTATTTATGACACAAAGAATAGAGTAACTGTACAAAATTTTTTATTTACAAACAATATACAAAAAACTACTATACAAAATATAGTGTGATACGCCAATGGGGCGTATCAGCAATTCAAGGCAATATGTACAAAAATAAAAAATTACCTAAGAGTATAAACTTACCTTGATCAAATTAACTTTAATAAATATATCCAACAAAAAATGTAAAAGATTAAAATAACCTTTAAAATAGGCATTGACAGCCTTAGAATTAATTTTTCAAGATTTTGGAAATCTAAAACATAACTTACTATCTACTGACAATACCAGAGGTTCGTATTCTTATTAATGGCTTTAAAGAATGAGAAAAAAAGTTACAAAATTTTCCCTTGAAATTGGCGCAAAAATTAAATTTAATTTAGCAAAGAAAATTATTTGTATTTCACTAAATAATCCAAATCGCCTTCCAGTTTGCGTAGTTTAGAAAACGTAAATATATAACGACGTTACGATACAACTAGAATTTTTTTTTACAACACAAGAGAGGTCAGAATATTTTAAGTCAAATTTAGAAATTATTTACAGTTTCTGGGCACCCCGTATCCTTTGTCACTTCTGTGACACTTGGAATAAATTATTGACAAATTATATTATCAAAAAGTTTAGATGGTACCTTGACTATTCTGCTCTTTTTCTAATATATTATTTACCAATCATTTTTATAATCACCACTACAGCCAAAGCCTGCCCTGCTACAGTTGTTTACGTCACTTTCATCCCACACCTTATTTCTGGTTAGCCTTAAACCTTACGTAGAATGTGTCACGTTACAATTGACACAGCGAATTTTTTTAAATACCTTTGCTATCTAAAAAAAGTATACAACTTTGTCGAAAATCCATGATATACAGAGTGTCCTACAAGTAATGGGACAAAGAGCAACAGCAGATTCCTTAGGTCGAAATAATGCAACTAACGTAAACTTGCCTTATCCCAAAGTTGATAATAACTAAGATACCGGGTGTCAAACTTTTTATTTCGTTTTCGTTTTTTCGTAATAATTTTTAACTAAATGACATAGCGGTACAAAATTGGGAAGTTGGGGGTTTTTTGAGGCAAGAAATTCAAATTCGTCCATACTTTTGATGTTGCTGGTAGAAGGCGCCAGCTACGGCCTACCCCACTTTTTTTAAGATTAGTATAATGACCTGTTTTTTTTTTTAAAAAGGTACTATATTTTTCTCTGCGTCATAAATATATACTTTATTTAAGTCTCTAGAAGCAACTGTTTTCGAGATAAATGCATTTTAAAGGACCCCGCAATTTTCCTAAGGAAAATAATTTTTGGCCAATTGTTTTTAAACTTTGCGAAGTAATAGTTTTTAACACGCTAGTCAAAAGTCTTAACGGGCACAAAACCCAAAAACCCCTCTAACCCCCCAAAATTACCCTTAAAGTTTTCCAAATCCCTAGTGACTTTTTGTGCCCGTAAAGACTTTTGATCGGCGTGTTGAAAACTATTACTTTGCAAAGTTTGAAAACAATTGGTCAAAAACCATTTTTCATAGAAAAATTGCGTGGTCGTGTAAAGTGCATTTATCTCGGAAACAGTTGCTCCTAGAGACTTAAATGAAGTATACATTTTTGACGCAGAGGAAATTATAGTTACTTCTTTTTTAATACACAGGCCAATATAATAAGCCTAAAAAAAGTTATGCCATCTAAAACAAGGGGCCGTAGCTGGCGCCCTCTACAAGCAACATTAAAAGTATGGACGAATTTAAATTTCTCGCCTTAAAAAACCCTTAAATCTCCAATTATGTACCGATATATTATTTAGTTAAGAAATTATAACGAAAAAATGAAAACAAAATTAAAAGTTTGACACCCTGTATCTAAGTTATTTTCAACTTTGGGATAAAGCAAGTTTACGATAATTGCATTATTTTGACCTAAGGAATCTGCTGTTGCTCTGTGTCCCATTACTTCTGGGACACCCTGTATAACGTTTAAAGAAAAGGATGTACTACCAAATTTTTTGGTCTAAAACACAAAGGAAGTGATATTTATATTACCATGGAAAAGAACTACTATTTTCCTTTTAAACATTAAAAAGAAAACTTCGGCGAAAATTCAAGAATTACGTGTTCATATCAATGGAGAAAACATTTTCAGCTGTGGGTGTTATTTTATCCGCACAGACAGCTGAACTGTTTTCGGTCTCCCGGCGCACTGACCTGGCTTTGCCGACCCTCAGGCTTTGCGAGCCGACCCATTTTATTGGTCTCTTTCCTTTTTCGCCCGCGGAGAACACGGCTAAGACTTTCACGGTTTTGTTTTTCAGTCGCCGGACGACGCCAAGATTTTGAATTCTGATTGGATGTTGCGACGCGCTACATCATCACGGGTTCGTGCAGTAAAGCCGTCAGCTTATCTGACACCCGAAATGCAATTCGGTTTATTTGTTTAGCTATTTTAAGATTAGAGAGAGGAATTTTATACAGAGTTCAGTGGTGTTGTCACGATTATTTGGAATTTTATTGGTTTAAAATAGATTTTTATTATTTTATAAAAATTTAGAAGGAAATGTTAACGTACTTATGGCTATGGAAAAATAGATTTCATGTTGCTAGATGTGTTTCCGCAACAACCGGTATAAGTATAATTTTTATATTTAGTGTTATCCTTTTTATTACAAACATTGTAAATTTTAAGCAAAGTTTTTCTACTTCCTTTTTTTAATGTGTAGTCTGTTATTAAACATTTCTTAAACGTTATGATCACCAAACTTGAGAATACACATGGTTTTTTGAATATATCACAAAACAACGCATACAGACACCATAATTAACAAAAAAATCAAGACATTCCATGGCGCATAAATTAGCGGCATACCACAGCATTATTCATATTAACCAATGATTTTCATGGTGTAAGATAGAAAAACAAATGATGACGGAAAATAAACAAATCACTATCAACTTCGTTATTTTAAATGGAACACGTAAGTTGAAAATTCAAATTCTGCTAACTTCCTTTTATTCAAATATATATATATATATAATATATATATATATATAATATATATATATATATATATATATATATATATATATATATATATATATATATATATATATATATATATATATATATATATAACTTATTTATTAAATATTATAACGGTAATGAAGTTATTTGAATTTAAAATCTGTTCTTATAACCCATAGTTACATGGATACAACCCAAAATATAAAAGTATTTGACAGAAGTCAATTTTTGTTTAGTTTCCAAGACGAACCATGGCTAACGCGACTTAACTTTGCCAAACTTTGGGTTGTATCCATGGCTAACTATGGCTTATAAGAACAGATTTTAAATTCAAATAACTTGCTACTCGTTTATCCGAACATAGATAAGTTATATGTATTTGAAAAGAGGAAGATTAGCAGAATTTGAATTTTTAATCATATACAGGGTATTCCATTTAAAATAACGAAGTTGATAGTGATTTGTTAACATTTCGATCAGAGGCTACATAGACCGAGCGCTCGCGACCTAAAAAAAGAGACCGATTTTTTACAGGCTGCCTTTGATACGGGTAATATTTATAGCCACAAGCTATAGATAGATGCACCTATTAAGTTCCGCAACGTGTTACTTTATATATAAACATTAACTTTAATTAGCAAAAAAAAGAAGCTTTTTAAATCAACTTTTTACAGTCTGCCAATTGTTGAAGCATAAGGCTAGATTGCCAAATCCACAAAAAAGTTGCAGGCAGACGGTTTGCTCCAGTACAAGAGTAAAGCATACTAATGCTAGTTCGCAAAAAAATCGTGTAACTAAAAACACTTTTTTACAGTCTGCCAAGCACAATTTAGACTAATGAGATTGACGAATTTTCACAAGGCAGACTGTTTCTCGATTTTTAAAAATTGATACATAAAAGTTATTTAACAAATTTTTCACAGTATTTCAAAACAATTTTTTACAGTGTAAAAGTTATTTAAATATAAACTTAACAGTTCACAATATTGAATAAAACAAATGGCAGCCTAATACCATGTATACATATAACTGCAAAACTATTTTTAATTTGCAAAAACTGCCATTGTATCCCAACAATGTTTAGTTAGTAAATAAACAAACTATTGAATGGCAGACAATTTATGATGGTAAATCTAGCGTTAATTGAAACTTTGAATACTATAGAATCGCGCGGTAGGCAGGTAACGTAAGATTGATGGGGTCAGGTAAAGTTAGGTGCACTACGATGTTCTTTGCATGCATCATGATGCACATAACCCTACCTGACCCCGGTCAATCTTTCATCACCTGACCATGGCATCCTAACGCTACTTGACCCCGGTCAATCCCGGCTTTTTCTGTGTAATTAAAATTTACTCATAATAGTTTAAGAATAAAATACTGAGTTTTTCTGAGTAATTACAATTCACGCACATTACGTAATTGGAATTCTGGAAGTTTATTTCTTAACATCAATTTTTTCAAAATTAATTTTTAACAAATTATTTTTATATAACATCTAAAAACGAAGTAACTGTTTTGTGTGTAAAATATTCATAAATTTACACACAAAAAGCTTCAAGTTTACCCAATAATTCTGCAAATATTCCCCACACATTTGATGTAAAAAATGTATAATAATAATAAAAATGTAATTTTTTAGAAAAAAAATCAATTTAATTAATATTTATAAACATACCTAAATATATATTTAAATTTATTTGAGAAGTATTTTAAAGATTATTAAATTAAAAAAAAAGAAAGGTATGGGATAGAATCGAACCCGGAACCGGTTTGGAAGTCTCGAACGCTACCGCTGAGCCTCATGGCTATATAATATGAATTGTATAATCCGACCTTGATCGCGTCGACTTGGGGAAGGTTTCTGCTGTCTGCTTTTACAAAATAGTTGGCCATTGTAAAAGTACTTGACAGAATTTGTAAAATATTGCAAATAAATCACACAAAAACAATGGATAATTTAGGGAAATCTTATTAAAACAGTTTCGAAAGCTAATATATCACAAGTAGGCGCAAGTAGGCAAAAAAGAAGGTGACGTCGTTATAAACTCGACCAATCAGAAGCGTTTTGTGTTATGTGACAAACGTTTAAAAAATACATTTTTATGTACGGATTTTTTAATAAATAAATTATTATTTTCAACTTACGTTAATAAATAACCATTTTTAAACTACCTTTACAAATCGTCTGCCATTCAATAGTTTGTTTATTTATTACCTAAATATTGTTTGAAAACAATGGCAGACTGTAAAAAATTGTTAACCAGTATAAGTTTTTTTTACAAGTTTAACTGCGTCTGCCTACACTTTAAACTTCGTGAATTAGTATGCTAATAATTTAATATAAAATATTTATTGTAAAAGTTGTTATTTATTCAATAGGCAGACTGTAAAAAATTGTTCTGAAATACTGTGAAAAATTTGTTAATTAACTTTTATGCATCAATTTTTAAATATCGAGAAACAGTCTGCCTTGTGAAAATTCGTCAATCTCATGCACACATTAGTCTAAATTGTGTTTGGCAGACTGTAAAAAAGTGTTTTTAGTTACACGATTTTTTTGCGAACTAGCATTAGTATGCTTTACTCTTGTACTGGAGCAAACCGTCTGCCTGCAACTTTTTTGTGGATTTGGCGATCTAGCCTTATGCTTCAACAATTGGCAGACTGTAAAAAGTTGATTTTAGAAGCTTTTTTTTTGCTAATTAAAGTTAAATGTTTATATATGAAGTAAAACGTTGCGGAACTTAATAGGTGCATCTATCTATAGCTTGTGGCTATAAATATCACCCGTATCAAAGGCAGCCTGTAAAAAATCGGTCTCTTTTTTCTGCCGCGAGCGCTCGGTCTAACAGTGTTAGCCAAACATTATATCACACATTGAGAATAATTAAATAATAATTTAATATTACTTTTATTTATTACACTTCTGTTTTGACAGGTTAAATAATAATAAAAGAAAATAAACAGGCTAGTCCTGTTCATTCAGATTATGTGCTCAAGGCTTTAAACTTATACTAAAGCAGTTGTTTCCCACAATTCGTTTAAAGTAGACAAATAAATTCAGTCAGTTAGTGGAAGTTAGGCGAGCGAAAGCATCACTGTATCTATCTTGCATAGTAATTAAATTTATGCGGAACGTGATACCTGCAGTTCTAGAGTTAGCGCGTGCTATAAATTCATCAAGATGGTCGTTTATATAAAGTTTAAATGCTAATAATAATATTTGATTGGTGTTTATTTATAAGATAATTTTATTGGATTACATTATTGGGATTAAAAAATTTAGGGTTGACTTGGGTAAATGGAAAAAGCAATTTTAGGTATTGGTCCGGTTTTAAATTTTGAAATAAAAAATACTCTAAAGCTTCATGAGTTAATTTATTTTGGCCTAACTTAACACTTTTTTATATTTGAAAATTCTATGAATTGGGGTGTTTATGATGTAACATGTGTTAAACATTTAACGATTTATAGAAAATTAACGAATAACCCTTCCTTTTTACCTGAATTGGAAAATTTAAACCCAGCAGCAATTAAATCAACCCCAAGAGCAGCCGTAAAGTGTCTCTTAGACCTTCCACCACTTAACCTCAAAGTGATGGGAAAGGCGAGAATTGGCTACTTCCGACTGCAACAAAAACCAACTGGTGTCTACGCTAGTTTGGGACATAACAACATAAAAAGTCAGGTTGGCGGCAACAACCTGAACCAGAGAACAGACCAGATGATTCCCCAATACTCATTCAACAAAAACTTTAACGTAAAATCCCAGATCAAAGTAAGTGGCAGCAACCCGATCTCCTTAGCACGGTTGGAGACATCATCTGGTATACGGATGGTTCCAAAACCGAGCAGGGAACTGGAGTGGGCGTGTACAGTGAAATGAAGAATTCACAATTCTCCATTCCACTAGGAACACGCAGTTTGGTTTTTTAAACGGAAATATATACTTTACTGCACGGAACAAAAAAAATAATAGGAGGGGTTATAGAAACAAGCGGATCTGCATAATAACAGACAGCCAGGCGTTACTATTATTGACGCACTTATTGACACCAAAGTAACGTCCAAGCTGACATGAAAATGCCAAAAAGAACTGAAAGTCCTGGAAGAATGCAACAGGATAACCCTCATGTGGGTACCAGGACATTCGAAAATAGAAGGTAACGAAAAAGCGGATGAGCTAGCGAGACAAGGATCATCCACACCATACTTTGGACCAGAAGCTACCCTTGAAGTAATTAAATTCACAGCACGAGGGCAAACTAGAAAATTGATCTAAAACAAACACGAGGAATAGAGCCCCAGTAGAATAAGACATGAAAAAAGATTCATAAGGGGCTCATCCAAAAGAAAAATGGACGAACTACTCAGGCAACGTAGAAAACACGGGGGAAGAAACAGTCTACCCATATCCTGTGCAAATATGAAGCGTTAAATCATAAAAGACAGGGATTATTTGGGCAACCAAAAATGAGCCCAAAGGAATATATCAACCAACCAGTCCCGGGGTTATACAGACTTGTAGAAGGAACAAGACTAATGGGAGGATTGGTATAAAAGACAATGGGAGATTAGGCACAAAAAGCCCAAGAGGCTGCACTGCCTCCGGTAGTAAATCGAGACGGCTTCCAGGGAAAAAGAAGAAAAAGATCTACACCCTCAACATGTCAAATTCATGATGTTAGGTAATTTATAAATAACCGGCTGATTTTTGCCAAATTATTAAATAAATGATAGTTAAATATTATGGTTATACAGCCTACAAAAATCAAGGGTCTTTTACCCTGATCTATGACCTGAATGTCAATACGAAAGGGTATTATTTATTTAAAAATACTTTTAGCTCATAGTAACCTTTTAATTGTAAGATATTTTACAATAAAATAATGGGGAAGCATAAAAAAATTTGGGTCAAATAACGTGACCTACAAAAAAGTAATAAAAATATGTATTAACAATTCCAAATATTTTTTTTTCTCTAGCTTTGGCCTTACAAACTAAGTGTTTTAGCCACGTAATAATAATTGCGTAGGATAAAATGTAAATCAAAATTAATTATATAAAGGATTATTTCCTAACCAACATAAATAGACGGGGACACACGCTACACGCCCAGGGGTCCGTCAGGGCGACTTAAAAAAAAGAAACAAACAAAGAAGACCACTAAAAAAGGAAGACATTTAAGGGTTAAATTAAGGACGTGGTAAAAAACAAGGTTTTTATAAAATTTTTATTATAATAAAAAAAAATTACAGTTTTAAGCTTATTTTTGTAAGTAGGAGTGGAGAGCATGCATTAGTTCGGGATCATTTGAGCTTAATACTTCTGGTTACCAAATAGGTAATTTAAAATTTTTGGAGATTAGTATATTTAAAAGAGATTGGGTTTCTTGGTGATATATCTGACAATTAAAAAGTATATGGTTAAGGTCTCCATATTCACCGCATATACAAAGGGGATCTGGCTTAACTCCAATTTTATAAAGGTGACTGGGAAAACGCCCATGGTTTGTTTTTAGACGGCTTATGGTTGATACAGCGCTTCTTGGTACAGATATATTATAATACCAGTGTTTGTATGGTATATCAGCATGAATTTTAAAATAAAAGGTATTAGTCTCGTTTCCATATTTGTTCCATTCCTGTTTCCATTTTCTTTGGCCAATTTTCTTTAGCTTAGGTAAGTAATCTTGTACGATAAGAGATATGTCGTGATTGCTGTTGTTAAGATGTGCATTTTTGGCTACGCCGCGCCGTCGACTATTTCGTTTCCAGTAATACCTGAATGAGATTTAACCCATATAAATTGTACTGTAATATTTTTAAGTGTCGCTTGTCGTACCATATCTAATGTTTGCACAATAAATTTGTGTGGATAGGAATGCTTAATAAAAAATACCCTTACTACTAATATCATTTAATTGCTTTATACAGCTTTAAACAGATGCAATGAATTGCATTCAAGAAAATGACTAATGTTTTCGTTAGTTTTGATTGATAGTTGACACTTTGCATTGGATTTGAAATAGGGCACAGTTTAAAAAAAAACAATTTTTTTGATCCAAGTATGATTTTTAACCTGTATACCGTTTTTTTTACAATACGCAAGCTAAAACCAACTGTTTCCTAAAATTTGACTGACATACCGATTAAATCCCACACTGTAAAGTTTTTAACTCTAATATAATAATAGTTTATAACTATATCTTAAGATTTTATATTTGAAATATAAAATATAAACTATTTTGCAAGATATTCTTCGAAATTATTACAGTCAGCTCTAGTTTCGTTGGTGTGTTTGTACTAACTTGAGTGAGTGTATTAGTCTTATCTGTCCTGCATAGTAATGAAATTTATGCAAAATAAAATAATTATAGTTACAGAATATACGCTTAATAAATTCATGAAGATCGTACTATTATTTTATAAGCAAATATTATTATTAAGTTAGCTTAAGTTAAATTAGACAAATTTGTGAACCTTTTAATGTTCTACTGAGTAAAAGGATTAATAAAACAACTTTGCTTTGGAGCAAGTTTATGAAATAACTACTAAAACGAAGACTTATGTTTTGCAAAGATAGGGAAATTACCGTTTAGTCATATCATGCACCTGTGTTTAAGCACGACGATAATCTAGAGCTTATATGTCAAAATATGCAAAAATACTTTATTGTTAAAAAGAAAAGATAGTAGAAACCTCTATTAAGTCAGTACAACTAACCTGAAAAGTTGGTTTCGTACACCAAGGAATCTAATACTGACACTGAAGTTAATAAAGAAATACATGATGCAATCCCCAAAAAAAGAACCGCTTTGGTCCAGGTCCCAGTCTCTTCTGTACGAACAGAGTGGATTGACCGTTATGAACTTGCAAATCACCCAGAAAAAAATTGAAAAACCCTTTAGAATTAAAAAAAAAATGATAAAGAGTGTGTTAACCTTTTTAAGGTACAAAATAAACCCAAAAAATATATTGTAAGATAGAAAATTATTAAAATAAAAATTAATTAAATTTTGCTTTAAAAATTAAAAAAAAACATTTTTTTTGACGGGATG
The DNA here is from genome assembly GCA_019359885.1 of Listronotus oregonensis. Classification (NCBI taxonomy): domain Eukaryota; kingdom Metazoa; phylum Arthropoda; class Insecta; order Coleoptera; family Curculionidae; genus Listronotus; species Listronotus oregonensis. The sequence goes on along the minus strand of JAHBCN010000104.1, from coordinate 194,889 downwards.
TTACAAATGATAAATAATTTTTTGTGCCAGGTACATTTATTATAACAAAAAAGGAAAAGTGTTAATTTAATTTATTTTAAGTTATTATAAAACTACACTTGTCAACAAATATAACATAAAATTGCTAATTCAACAACCAAACTTATTTACCACGTATAAATTTAAAGTTATAGAACATTAGTTATTATTTTAATACATATTTACGTGATTTTAAGCCTAAGTCAGTTAAGATCCCTTGGACACTACTACGCGTGGTTGCCAGAGTGGGTACAATTACTTTAACTTAGGGAAAACGAAAATTTAAAACGTCAACAATTGCGTGTTAGCAAAAAACACACTAATACACTAGTGTTGCATTGCATTAAGGAAACCTTATTTCTATAAAAAAGAAAAAGGTTTCCTAATCCTTAGCAACTCTTTTGTAAAGGAGAGGTCATAAATAAGGTGGGCGATACTTATTTTGATAAGATTAAGAATGCTTAGGACTATGAATGAATCTGCTTTCCCCATATAGGAACAGTAAATATCGATTTAACGTTTATACGGACTTTATAGGGTTTTTTCGTATATTTTGGAGTACAACCAGAGCTTTAATTTTAAATATTAAAAGATTCTTTAAACTATATAAGTAGTTTTTTTTACTGAATCATCAGAATATGTCATCAGATAAAACAAAAGAGCATCGAAAATGTGTTTAAAAATACCCAGTTTGGTTTTTTTAAATAGAATACCCTGTATACTATTATTTTTTTGGCTTTTTTACTTAATTCTCATTTAAAATACATATATGTTGTATGTTTCTTTTAACTGTTTAGTCAGTATTTCACTTTAAAATATTGCGTATTTAAAAAAATCTAGATTTGCCGAGAAAACAAATTTAGCCTATTTGTTAATCGATTACTAATTTAAATATTCGTTATATATTATTGTAATAAAAATGTAGATTGCGGTAAAATTTGGGGTAAATTGTGTTTTCTCGGCAATCTAGATGTTTTAATATGCAATATTTTAAAGTGAAATTCTGTTTGAAAGGTAGAAAGAAATGTACCACATTCTGACGGTTCAGAGAAAATGCTTCAACTCTTGTAATTTAAAGTTTCTTCTTACTCTTAAAATAAAAGCTCTGATGGTGTTCCAAAATATACGGAAAAACTCTGTAGAGACTTAAAAAACAAAAATACCTTTAGGCTAAAAAAAGATATTCTTGTTTTGGGACTTAATGTAAGGAAATATATCTTGACCACCCTGTATTTTCAAAAAGACTATTTCGTTGCACAAAAAAACAAAACCTTTTAGCACAATGTGGAAAATATAACTCAATATGGGGATAAGGGCTTCTAAGATAAACAATAATCTGAAATATATTTTTATAACGTTCCCAGGACTTATAAATATGTCGGTTGTAAATATTTTAAGAACCCAAAAACTTAATTTATCGCATCCTGGAATTAGGTAACCATAAAGTTAAACAGTAACCAAATATTGTTCGAGATATAGAAATTCACAGAACCACCCTCAACGTTGTTTATGGTTCGGGAAAAGAAGGCACACAAATGTCGACAAATTGACCACTCTGCTTGGCGCATTATTTTTATTAAACCGATTTTACCATTATGAAAGACAAAAGAATATATAGGAAGACTCTGTTTTTGTAGCGTATTAATTTGATTTGTGAAGTAGTTTCGTCTTATGATTTTTTTACCTATGTAAAACAACAAGAAAGAGAAAAATCAGAAATTTACGATAAATTTCATATAGGTTTTTTTTTCTAATCATAGACGGACCTCCTAAGTATAGGAATTAGTAGAATAAATTAATATAAAGTATTTTATATAAAAAGTAAATATACTTGAACATTAAAGCCGTAAATTAGGATTTAAAACTAAATGAACCCCGATTTATAACCACTCGCGCCCTCTAGTTCCAGGAGGCCAAAGTGTGCAATAAGGCGTAAAACAGGAACCACGCTAACAGGGCGGGATTACAGGGTTAATATTCCTGTTTAATTGGTGAAAAAGGGCCTTAGCCAGGGACCACGCGAAATCAAGTGGGGATCTATCAGGGAAGGGCGGATAGGTTTCATGGAATTTTAAAATCATTATTTGGGATAGTTACAGTCTGAATCTCGTTATAACGTGTTGTGTTTTACTCGTGAGTTCTCTGTTCAGAGGGATTTGATCTTAAACATTTTCCTTATAAATTAAATTCTTTTAATAGACAAATAGATAGAATACTTAAGGAAATTTTACTAAGGGTATCCTTCTTAAGGGAAAGGGTTTATCATCCTTTGTTTTTTTGTAAAGTAAAAACAGCAGTAAATGATTTTAAATATTTTCGTTTTTCTTAAAGCTTGTATTTCCTAAATTTACCAGGGGATCTAATCTTTTCAAATTGGTTTTAACTTACACTTAATAAATAAAACCTACGGCAGTTCATTTCACACTAAAATCTAGTTCTCATTGTTATAGTTAGTTATAATTTTTTTGTAGTTTATTATTGTAAATAGTTGCTTTATTTATATTTGTAAATAGATTTAATTGTTTTGAAAATTTTTCTTTTATTGCTCTGGGAGAACACATTAGAAAAACGGGGGTTACCTTTGTGCGCTAGTGCAATCATACCAGGTGGCAGCAAAGAGCAACAGAGAAAATCCCAAGTACAGAGACGACGAGAAGCAATATAGTTGTAGGCGTAATTGGTAAAATCTAATAACCTAGTAGTCCTTGCATACTAAAACATCAAGAAAGAAGACCAGCCTACCTTTCAGAGTGCCTTTGTCATCAAATATAAAAGTTCCGTTTAAATTGAAATAACTACCAACTCCGAAGTAGGAAAAGTAGTTCTCGGATGTCGGCCACTATGCTACCATTAACAACTTTTACGACAAGTCGCGAGTATTTTCCCACATTAATAAGGAACTTTTGTGGTGAATGTAATTCGTTTATATTAATTAGAGTTATTTTTGAAAGTAACTCCCTTGCGGTTTAATAATTTTTTATTTCGCAAAAACTTTACTTAATAATAAGCGTCAAAGCAAAAATAACGTTCATGTTAAAAAAAACTAAAGCTGGCCTTAGTACTGAGCCTCTAGATACTCTCTCGTAGGGTTGGTAAACGCTTAAAGAATGACCATCTAAAAAAGAAAAAAATACAAGAAAAAGGTTTGTGAGCCTATCACTCTCTTATTCGTAAAAAAAAGTTTAAAACATATTTGCACCCCGCTTTGTTTTATTTGTCTGGACTATTTTCTCGATTTCTAAAAGAACTTAACGATTTACCACTGACAAATTCGTGTGACAAAACAATCGACTTTTAAATTACTTGGTTAGAAAAGAAACTCTGACGACATTATTTATTAATCCGCTTGTCCGCGAGTATATCCAAACGACTAGAAAATCTTTACTTGTTTTTGAATTATTGATTTAAACATCCCTATTCGGCATTTTGCAAGGGTAATTATGTTTAATAGGTCTTGTAACCGCTTACTGTTTCATCATAACCTATATGTTGCTTAGCGCCTAATTTGGTAATTTTTCTTTAAACTGTTACAAGCATGGTTGTCATTACCAAAATATATCTTTCAGACCGGTGCAACACACCCCAGTATGTAATAAATAAAGGTCATGTTATTCTTTTCCAAAATTTAGAAGACAATTTTTAATACACTAGACACCATATCGCTACTCTGTAATAGTTATTTACCTAACAAGTGCGGAAAGTGATACTTTTCTGCACGCGACGGCAGTTACACTAACGACGCGAAGCTGAGTTCGGGTAAGCCGTCAAGGGTGGAAAAGACACTTTCCGTACGTGTTAGGTACAACATTTTTTCTACGAGTGTGTGGAAAAAGTCAAACTAAACAACCATTAGATAATATTTATTTTTACCATTACTACTTATTATTATTAACAACATTAATCGTAAAAGAACACTTGGTAGCTTTTTGCAAATGGATCGCAGAGGCAAGTTGTTGTGAGTAAGTTGCGGAGTTGAGATTGCCGTTGAGGTGCAATTGAACCGGTCGTCGTTACAGGTAACAGACACATTGTTGCTTGCTAGAAGACGGTACAATGGGTCTTGAGTGCGTTTTGCTGGGTTCGAAGGTAGAGGAATTTTGGGATAATATTTTGTTTGATAAGTCCTTCTTGAAACTTGTAGAGCTTTCTAGGTAGCCTTCTGCAACAGATGATGACTTCCAACCTCCAAGTCTTTTAATATTCGTTATGCCTTCACCAGAATTAGCTAACATTGTAGCTGAGGAACGGCAAAAGCTATGTCCCGTGTAAAGTTCTGGGTTTGGAAGACGTAAATAGGCAGCTATTTCAGAGGTCATCTTGCCAAAAGTATTTATTGCTATGCACTGAACAGTACAAGCCAATTTTTTGTAATTAACAAAAAATCTTGTGTGGTGTTTCGGGCTTTCGTAAACTGGAATACTTTCTATACAAAGCTGGATATTTTCCATTTTCAATTTTCTCGGAAATGACAAAACTTCGGCTAGAATGGTTTTTGGAGTCTGGAATATTTACAATTAAAAGATTCCCCTTATCGTCAATATCATCAATGCTAATTTTCATCAATTCTTCTCGACGACACGCACCAGCTAGTCAGAAAATTGTGCTACCTTTATCACTAGATAGACATCATTTGGAGCATCATTAATAAATTTTGCTATTTCATCTTTCGAGAAAATTTTGGCCTTCTTGGGTCTAAATCCCACATTTTGCTTCTTCAAAAATGATGTAACTTTGAAATATTTGCTGAAATCCATGTTCTTTTCGATCTTAATGACCATAAGTTATTGGGTTTACATGTTTTAGCAAGTTCCGCAAAATATGCCATAAAAACTTCTTCTTTCATACTTTTGATTTTTTTCTCGCCACACCAGCTTGTAAACGCTGTATATTCTTTCTCGTACCTGTGCCTCGACTTGAACGGCAACAAATCTAAATTTGCTTTTTCGGCTGCTTTGAGAATGGATTCAGGTAATTCCTCATCAGAAGACTCCATGGGAAACGTTTTTTATTCAAAATCGACGATACTGATCAGAATGTACTAAAGACACTTTAATTATCGATCAAAGAAATAAGACCCACGAAAATAAAAATCTGGGTTTAAATTACGTGTTTAAACATTTTAAGAAATTTATTTTTGAATACGTGATTCACTAATTTGTCAAAAAAACCCGTTCAAGCTTCAGTTAAATTTTAAGCCTTAGGGAAATTTAAGTTTTTTTTCACTGTGCGGAAACCCTTTCAAACTAAATTGCGTGCTGAAAAGTGACACTTACCACACGCTAGTAGAAAAAAAGAGTAACATAACTTAAGAAACTTAGTTTTAAGAAAATGTTGAACAAAAAAATTGAGATATTTAAGGTGCTACCAGGTTAGCAGTAATTAAGTAGGTATTTATAAAAAAACATTTTTACATATAGATAGGTTTTAGATAAGCAATTTTTCATATAATTTTTTGACTTATGTAACCCTTTTTTTAAATAAATTAATTTTAATAAAATAATGTCATTTTCCTTTTTACATACCAATTAGTAGTTTAATTGATACTTATAAAAAAAAAACAGTCACAACAACAACGGAATTGCTTTTCTTATAAAAGTCCTTGTATGAATACCATCAAATTTAGTTTTAAATAGTTTAAATCCGTAAAAATATGACGTTTTTGAATTTTTTTTTGGATATGTTTTACTTTAGCCAACCAACTCGACTGATGTTGTTATTCAAATAACAAGGTAATAAATAATAATACGCATACATAAACGATCACAGAAAAAAATATTATTGCGTTAGTGGCGGATTTAAGTTATTTAAGGTATGTAACTCATTTAGCGTATTTTCTGTTATATTTTTTGTTAGTTTTTTCATTTACGAAAATTGCATTTTTGACCCATGTCACTTTTTTTCCGGGAGTGGCGATATACGACACAGCATTAGCCCATAAGCTAGGATAATTCTTAAACAGAATGCTCTGTTACTACTTTTTGCATTTGAATATATTAAAATAGTCAAGTGCTGGAACAGAACGTACAGGTGGGAGATTTATTATCCGGTCACTTATTTTTTAATGTATTTGGAATAAAATCAAAACTACTAAACATTATTTGCCTTTTATTATAAAAATAAAAACAAATTATTTGTGCACTAAAGACAACATATTATAATTTACCAGTGAGAATACCCTTTAAAAATAAAAAATCAAATTAAAAAAAATTATTTGTCAACAAAATAAAAAAAAAATACGCCCTAATTATCAAAACCTAAACGAGTGGGATAACCTTTCATTTAAGTGATTTCCTTTCATCTGTTAGGCATTGATTCTACCAGTTTTATAACTAAACCTACTTTGACTTCTGGCCATTCTTTTTGGCATTTTCCTTTTAACTTCTCTTTGGTAAAAATTAAGTATTTTTTCGCTCTTTCTTTTAGTTCTAACCATAGATGCTCAATGGTATTAACATCTGGCGACTACGGTGGCGTCTCCAATACTCTATAAATGTACATGATAAAATCCACTCCTTAACTAATTGAGTTGGATGCTTTGGATCATTATCCTGTTGGAAAATAAACGTATGTCTTATTCCCATTTTATCTGCACAGACAAAATGGTTCATGATTCCGTTAATAAAATTAAGCTGGTCTACGCCATACCAAGACATACAGCCCCCAGATTATCGGTCTCTTCCAGACAAATTTTTCGTAACATGGTTTGTTTCATATTTTTTTATGATATATTGAACTGTAGAGCGACTTTTTGAAGACAATTTTTGCAATATCCCTTTGAAATTTTCCCTCTTGATATACTTTTATTTATTATCAAATTTCTTATTTCTGAAGGCAGTTTTGATTATTTCTGTCCCATTTTTAATTAACGTGTGTTCTTCACAAGAAAGGAGAATTTCTATTCTCTATTTTATTAGTGGTGGAGGAATAATTTCTCTCGGTACAATTTTATTAAATTATTTTTTTCTACAAATAGTCCTGATAGACTTTTAGTTATTTTCAATTAGCAGAAAAATGTATGTATAATATCTTATTTTAAAACTTTTAGTTAAATAAATGCTAGATTTTCATTGATTTTTTGCTGAATGTGCAAGTGGACAAATAATACATTTCCTGACTGTATAATAAATATTGTTAAATTTTATTAAATTATTTTCAAAACGTTTTTAGTTATTCAATCTTGGTTTGTAGCTTTTCAAGTTTACCGCTTTAGCTTGTGATAACTAAATATTAATATTTTGCCAAAGTAAACAAGATCCTCATATATTTATAACATAAGTTTACTCTGAAACGACAAGTGTCACGTTCTCTATAAATTTAGTTGTACTATGCAAGATACACCGAAGCTTGCTCTCGTCTCTTCTCTACAAGCTGACTAAATTTATTTGCCTAGTTTAAACGGATTTTCACAAAATGGCATATGGTAAAGCATGCACTTTGGCATCAAGTTACGGCTGCGGATCGTTATAATAATTTAAATGAATATTTAATTAAAATGTTAATTATATTTAAAGTAGTACTCTTAATTGATCCTACACATGTGAATATCAATGCAGTAGGTAAGTAAAAAAAAAACCGGTTAAATTGATAACAGTCCATAATATTTTAAGCAGTTCAGTCAAAGTATATAAACAATTCTGTATAAGGGTATTTCTCTGTGAACTGGGCAATTTACGGTCCAAGCCGATATAATATGAAAAATATAGTTCATTTTATAATTTGTACTTAACTTTAAAAAAAATCACCTAATTTACCTCGGCCCATCGTACAATATCCAATAAAATAAAGTTTATTACATCAAAAACGTTTTTATAATGCTCAAAGAACAGTCTCCTGCATGTCCCCAAAAACAGTCTCCTGGTAAAAAAGGTGTTTATCCTACAAATAGTTTTTTAAACAAATTTATACTTATAATATTTGATATCTAATGAACTTTTTAATGACAATATTAATAAAATCTTTTTTTAATGAAGTAATGCATCTAAAAATAGTAATGTTTATTTTGTCCCCAATTTTTACGCACAGTCCCCTGACTCTTATTTTAAACTACCTTAATAACATTTAATACAAATAATCTTCATTTCTACGCTGTGCTTTGTATGCCTTTTAAGTTTGCCCAATAATAGTAATTAAATAAAACTATCATTCTATGAAAAAAACTGACTAGGGGACTGTTTGTTGGGACAAAAATATAATAAAGTTGACCAATTTACAGAGAAATGCCCATAATACATTGGTCGCACCGAAAATTTCTGCAAATACTAATATACTCAAGGCACCTATGACACAAAGTAGGCTAAAAACAAAATATACATTCTTTTATTTTTTTAGGTCTTGATATAAGCAATTGCAAGTCGATATCTGTCATAGTCTTAAAAGAGGCCTGTGCCTAAAGCAGTGCACAGAAAGACTTCAGGCTGCTTTGGGTGATGAAGCCCCAAATTTAAATGGTGTGTACAACGAATTTAAGTTGGAACAAGTTTTTCTTCAAGTAACGAATTGCGAAAGGGGCGGCCAATTTCTGCTGTCACTAAAAAAAACATACGTACTGTTCGACAAATGATAGAAGAAGACAATCGTGTAACATATTAAATTATTCAGGATACTTTGGAGTTTGGAATAACTGCAATCAAAAAGATCTTGCACCATTATCTTGAAGTTAGAGAAGTTCATTGTCATTGGGTTGCCCATAATTTAACTGAAGCTCAAAAAGCACATCCCGTTAAATACGACAATGGTAGATGAAATGCTGTTTACTAAATCATGACTGGTGACCAAAAATAAACTTACCCTTAAGCCTGAATCGAAACGCTAGTCGGCTCAATGAGTGTTTCCTACTGGCCCCAATCCAGTTAAAGTAAAACAGTCCCGCAGTTTTTTTTAAGAACAATTACAACAGTTTCATTGGAAGATCAATGAAGAGATGATGCTCTTTGGTACACTAATGTTTGTATGCCTTAGGTGCTGAAAAAAGTTCGATTACTGCGTCCAAGAAGCAGCATAGTTTTGCACCATGAAAATGCTAGGTACCATACGGCGCTGCAAACAAATAGATTTTTAGAGCAGTCAAAAGTGAAATAAGTAGAACCTCCACCTTACAGCCCTAACCTATTACCATGGGATTTCTTTTTCTTCCCAAAACTTAAAGATATAATGCGTATTCAGCGTTTTTAAATGTGGTGAGTTCCTCACAAATAAGTTGTAATTTTTAGTTTGAAGAAATTTTTGGTACGACCTACCTAAATATTATATTTTTAGTGACATATGCCTAACAAGGGTGAATAATTGTATCATGTCCATTTAATGACATTTTCTAAACAACCTTTCACTTATCAGTAGAGCAAAAACTCTACCTCTCTTAAATATTGGGGCTTGATTTACACTATACGTTTATTGTCAAGATGCTCACGTTCGCTTTCGTGCCGATATATCATTGTGTCCGTTGGATGTGGTTTGGAACCCACTACCGGGTTATCTAAAAGGTGCCGTTAAATACAATGTCCGCATGTTTTGGTACTTGGACAGCGTTGACGGAACTAGGGTATAAAATGGGTAAAACATCTAACAACTAGGCACCCACGGTACCTGGTACTAAGGCTCGATATAAGCCTTTGTAGTATGTTACGAAGATAAAAAAAAATGTCGTTAAGGTGAACAAAATAGAAAAAAGAAGGTAAACATTACATGTTATATCGACAATAAGTAATGACAGAAAATAATGCATCCAATACGTAAAAATCAAAAGATAAAAAACTGCCATTTTTCTTATCAGAAAAGTAAACATTAAAATAAATCAATATTTAACATCTATTTTTATAGATCAATTACCCTAAATTATTAACTTAGTTCTATGGGTCTGAAATTAATAACTAGCAATCATAGTACACTGTACAGGACGTCCAGAGTTAGTATGTTTTGCAGGGTATCGCCCATAATAATAGAGATAGTGGGTTACGGTTTGCATAAAACCGTGCTACTTTTTCTACAAAACGAAAGATGCGATAAACAAAAGTCTAACTTCGCATTTTATATATGTTAGTCGAACTTATGCCTAATGTTGTCTAAATTCCAAAGTGAGTCCCCTGAGGATCTTGCATTATTAGTGTCTTACAGCATCAATATTTTTTGATACAGCAACTAAATTTGGAAGACTTTTTCGATTTTTGTCGATGTAAGAATGGCAACTGAGATTAAATTAGTCATATCAGTACTGGGAAAGGGTCCCATCCTTATCGGCAAAAGTGAAACTAAGTTAATCAATGATACACGTCAAGAGGCGTAATTAAATATTGCGTAAACATTGTCATAAGTTAATTTCATTTTATTCGTAAATCTTAGTTTTTGAATGACTATAACATCACAAATTGCGCCCAAGTAGCAAAATGTTTTAAATAGGTGTGCAATATTGGAAAATATGAAAATATTAACATTGCCTTGTTTAAACTTTAGCAATATGTATAGTTAAACAATTTGTTGATGCTAGGATTAAATGTATAAAATTTACGTTAAGGTTATTACGCTATTATACTATACAAAGTGGCTTACAATCTCACGTTTATACCATTTACGTAGAAAATAATAAAAATCTCAAAATGATTTTTTATAAAAAAAGAGTATATAGATGGTACCGTACCGAAAGTCAGGTAGTCCGGGTTTTGGCAGTTCAGAGGGTGGTTTTGAAGGCCGGTAATGGGTAATATCCCATATAGGGGTACGCCCTTACCAAATTAAGGGGGTTAGTAATGTTTCTTAGAACGGGTGCTGCAAGTAGTAAAGTACTCTTACTTCCATAGTTTACGGGTTCCATGTTTCCAAGTATTATAGTAGCCCATAGGGTAAAGGTTCTACCTAATTGTCATAGTGACGTGACAGTATACATTGCCCCAAGGGGTGAAAACTCCTGTATACTAAGTCACACCTATAATCAAAATTATTAAACTTTTAAATGGAAATATCAAATGGCACTTAACAACACTCAGTGTTGACATGGCTAAAATGTAAGTAGTACGACTAGTACCGATTTTAGCTAAAAGTGTTTTTTTTCTGTAGTATAACCATTTTTCTTCTTTAATTGTTTTAATTAAGCTTAATAAATATGTTAGAAAACATTTTATAAAACCAAGACCCCAAATTCTCTGTTAACATAGCGGTTTATTATACAGTTATCAGTTCGACAATTTAATTAGCTTAATTTGATAACACAACATAATAATGAATTACTAGGGATGCGTGACATGAATCTAATTATTATATTATGCTTTATTGATTGTTACCATATAAAATTACCCTCAAGACCTATTTGGAATAAAAGTAATAAGTTGAACTTAATAATAAATAAATAAAAAATGAGCATGGATTAAAATTTTTACCATTTACAAAATAAAAGTTTGGTTTGTCGTTAAAGATACAGTGATTTTGGCTATTTATACAGCATGTTCCGGGATAGGTGGCCAAATAGGACCAAATGACCAATCATTTTGGAATTTAAAAACAATATAATCAGTTTATGGTATTTATGGTCCAACAATTTATCAAATTTGACTCAAATTGATTTAGTACAGGATTAGTTACAACAAAATTAAGAAACAATACAACCAATAAAGTGGTAAAGTTAATATTTTTATTATTATAACGACTTTAAAATAAAATTTTAACTTAAATGATAATTGTAAAACGATAATCTATGTTGTTAAAACTACTGCTACTACATAACTGCCGCCACTCTTCACACATTTCGTTAGAATTCCTTTACATTTAGATATTCCTTTAAATGTAGTTATAAATTGTGATAACTTTTGAAACTTTTTTATAATATTGATCAAATTTGAACTGAATATTGAAATATTGGACCATGCAGACCATAACCCCAAAATACTGTTTTTACATTTAACAATTCTTGATTTATTTACCTAATTGGTCAACTATCCTGGGACACGTTTTTTTTTATAGAAAGTTGGTTTAATAGTCCAAGGTTTAAAAAAATATCATTAGATATCTTTAATTTAATCTATTTTTCTATTAAATTTGTATAAGTGGACAGCGGCAGACTATTTTATGCCCAAAGATTTTTAATGTCTTACGGCCGAGTAATGAACGCGTTGTTAAACTTAGCAATGGACTTAACAATGGGTTAAATTTAACAAAGAGGTAAAAATGAACACTTTTGGCAACATTGTATAACTTAAATGTTAACTATTTAACAAAAAATAATTTAGTTCGGGATTTTGCATTCAAAATTAAATAAACATATTAAAAAAACTTTAAAAAATAATTACCTTGCACCGAATATTAAAAAAGTTGGTTCGGCATTTCAACAAAGTAATTTCATATATTTTCTTCTAATTCATACCTACTACATTTTATTGATACAAGCCGGTAACTAACCTTTTTCATAAGCATAAGTTAATGCTGTTTAAAGCTATAACATACGATATAAAAAATACCGTTAGAGAGCCGATGTGGTATTGGACCGATGCACCGTAAGGCCTTTGTCGAAATCCAAGTTAAATGAACTCTAGGGTTTATCAGAATTTTTGAATTGCAATGAAAAGCTGTTCTTGGTTTTAGAAAAAGCGCATATACATATAATAATTTTTACACGCACGTTAGATGAGATAGGGTTTGGAGTAGCTCAAGAGCGTTTTGTATGATTTCACATTATTATTGCCCTTTTATTGTTAAACTTTTGAGAGCACACCCAGCTTTAAGGCATTCAGAGCTGGGTGTGTAAGCTACTCAGATTACCTATCGCAACCTTCGATACATACTACTAGAGGCAGCCATGCAACTTGGTCGTGCCAACACTCCACGTGAAAAAAAAAGAAGAAGAGTAAGAGTGCAACATTTTATATGTGGAAGGTTGCGATAGATAATCTAAGTAGCTTATTTTTAGCGTCGAAAATTTTTCCGCGCCTCAGAGCAGGGTGTGCTATGAAAAGTTTAACAATAAAAAGGCAATTATTATGTAAAATCGTAAAAAACGCTTTTAAGCTATTCCACACCCTATCTCATCTAGCGTGCGTGTAAAAATTATTTTATGTATATGCGCTGTTTCTAAAATCAAGAACATCTTTTCATTGCGATGCAAAATTTCTTAGATTAAGTTTTACACGCTAGAGTGCGTTTAACTTGGATTTTGACAAAGGCCTTGCGACGAATCAGACCTTTACCGTATCGGGTCCCTAACGGTTTTTTTAAGTACCGCAAGTTATAGCTTTAAACAGCATTAGCTTATAAAAGAGGTTAGTTTTTAGTAGTTGGTTATGACATGAAATTATTTTTTTTGTTTTAAAGAGAATAGATGGATATTAATGTTTAAGAAACATTTTATAAGTTCGGTTCTGGTTATTTAAAATGTCAATACTTTTAGATTTTAGGATTTAGGGTGTTAGAAGTGTTACTATGTATACAAAAGTATAGATGTAGTTAGTTGTAAGAAGACAGTAGTAAGAAGAATGTTAAAAAGTTTAACACTAAAAAGTTTTGCTTGTTCTTTTTAAATTGTAAAAACGTTGATTTTCATTAAAAGTAAAACCAATAGCAGTGTCTATTCCAATAATTAAAGAGCAGTAAGTATTACATTTTTTGTAAATGAATTGTTTTAATAATATTTATTAAATTAAAACATTAATTTTCTAGGAAAATAAAGCATATACTTTGTCTACTCTAGATGAATCTAGCTAACGAAATGTATCAATAAAATTTAGTAGGCATAAATTATATTTAAGAACCTGGTAAAAACCCAAATTAGGAAAAGTTCTGCAGTATTGGTCATTCGAGCTATCTATTGTTTTGCTGGTTTCTGAAGAAAAAATTTAAAATTACTTTGTTGTGCTGAACCAATTATATTTATATTTTGTGCAAGAGTGCAAGGTAATTATTTTTTAATCTTTTTTAGGCTAAATGGATTTTAAACGCAAAATTTCGAACTAAACTATATCTTGTTATCTAGTTACCATAAAATGTTTAAAAATGTGTTGCGTTGTCAAGTTTTTTCATTTCTCACTCTTTTTTCACAGTCCATTGCTAACTTTAACAAAGCGATCATCACTCGGCCGTTAATTTCTTTTTTAATTATTAGCACCAACTTTTTCAAATAAATAATAAATAAATCATGTTAACTTTTACCAAAAGTATTAACAATAGGTTTTTTCTATAAGATAAAAGAATATATTTTGCGACCTTTTTAAGACTTTTAAAATCCTAAAACGAACTCTTGTCCGAAAGAAAAAAAATCCCTATTTTAATTTTATTCCTTCTTTAAATTTTAGTGAATTTTTTAAATAATTTTGATCTTAAAAACGGTCGCCAACTTGTCATTAAGACGTTGACAAGTTTTTTAATTGTTAAAAGCTGTTTTGAGTTTGTCTAAAGCGATCTGCAGGTCTGCAAGTGTCAATCTTTTTTTTACATGAATCCGCCACATCAATATAGAAAAAAAATCATATTAACTTTTTTAATTTTAAGAAAACCTATTTTAAAATTATAATATTGCTAAAATACTTAAAAATTAACTTTTCTTTTATTTTATACAATTTTTAATTTTTAGTTTAAAGTTAATTACATTTCCTTTAAACGATTTTAAACATAAAAAACCTTTTACTACCCACCATAATATCATTAAGCCTTAGTTCTATATTAGATTTTATACCAAAAAGAAACCTAAAATACAATGATATAGTTTGTTCTTTTACTGCTTTTAAACGACCAGCATTAATTTAGTGGCTACTTATGCTTTAGCATTTTTAAGTTCTTCAGCTTGCTTAATTTATTGGCTTACTTAAAGCGTATTAAAAGGAATGTTTATCAGACAATGTCTGACATTTTATATTTAAAAACGTGATGTACCTATAATAAATCCAGATAAATGTTTTGCCTTATTTTTTCGAATGATATTCGACAAGACTGTTTCACGGGAAAACGAGACAAATTTTGGCTAGAAACACAATGTTTAGACTTGTCAGACTGACAATAGTTTTTTTCTTTAACCTAACAAAATTTGATTGCTAAGAAAGCATGTTGGTTTTGTCCACGTAAGAGCAGGTAAGAGTTTTGCCAGTAGCAAACAGGTCGTTGCTATGACGTGTACAACACTCTAGTGAAATAGTCATTTATATATTTTTTTAATGATATAACGTCAAACATTTAAAATTAAAGACTTATCTTAGCTTAAATTTTTATTATTATTGATGTTTTTTAAATTATTTTTAACTTAAAAGCATTTTAAGAGTTTGCCCTTTGATCTACCAATTCGTATAGGTCAACCGATTCTGTGCGTACACAAAACCCTGTGACCAGGACCGAACAGGTCCCATCTAGCATGTACTTAAAGATGATTTTTAAATATATAAATCCGCCTCACCAACCCAGAAGAAAAACCCTATTTTATTTATACTTTATTTTTAAAGTAAATTAGAAATTAAGCCCATTTTTTTATATCGCATAATTATTACTTTTTAGTTTCTAAATAATCAGAAAACTTTGGTCTTAAAAAAGTTTAAAAATATAAAACTTTTAACTTAGTGTAATATCATAAGACCATTTATATTAGATTTTAAACTAAAGAAAAAGTTAAAATATAATGATATAGTTTGCTCTTTTACTGCTAATAAACGACCAGCATTAATTTAGTAGACCAGCATGCTTTAGTATTTCTAGATTCTTTAACTTGCCTAATTTATGGGCCCACTTAAAGGGTATTTAAAGGAAAGTTTATTACACAAAGACTTGCATTTTGTATGTGAAAGCTAGAAGTATAGAAGGTTCTTTATTAAATTATTGTTTAGTATTTTTTACAACATTCTAAGACAAGTGCGTAAATAAAGTTAAATTAATGGGTTATTTTCTCAGGTCTGGCATGTTATAGAATCTAATTATATTCCAGCCTGACATGTGTATATTGCACGTAATAGTTTGACATAAAGGTATGGGTTTTGTTATGTTAATTTAAATAGGTATCCAAGTTGAATGCAAAAAAAAATAAAAATTTAAGTTAAGTGGTGCCTAAGATATTTGATTTTAAAAATTACCCATTTTACCACTTACTGGCTGACTGACTCACTGACTCATAATAATTATGAAGGACTTCCCGAAGGAGTGAAAACTTAAAATTTAATATGTAAGTGGTTCTGAGGGCACAAGAAAAGGAAACATTCTAAAATTTGCAATTTTTTTTCGAAACGCTCTGAAACAGGGGCGTATTTCAGACGCTTGGAATCTGAACGAACCTAGGTTAGGTTAGGTTAGGTTTAAAGTGAGTAGACTTTTTACGTCCTCCACCGCGACCGCTCGGTCTATTGTGGCTTACACCTTTTTATATTTCTTTCAATAGGAATAGACTTATAATAAATTATTAGATTGAAGAGAGTTCTTACATCTCCTCTTACTCATGTCGCTTCCGGACACGAGCACAATATGTGTTCAGGTGTCCCTGTCTCCTGGAAAGTATGACGAGCAGACGATTAGATCCGTTATGCCCTCCTCTCCCGGTATAGTGACGTGGGTAGCTACCAGGTCCTTGTTACAGGAACCAGATGTTTCTTCGGAGGCCGTATCTCCGGCCTTTCCTTATGAAAGCGGTTTTATCCGCTTTCTGTTTAAAACCAGAAAACCCTTTTCCCTATAAAAGCGGTTCTGTCCGCCTTCTGTTTGGTTTCAGGGATCCCTTCCTAAACACCTGTTTTTTCGGGATGAATTAGCTCTTTCCCGTGAAACAGGCGCCTGTGACTTTAGGGGGCACCTTTCAAAACGGATTCACCCGTTTCGGTCGGCGCACCTTTGTCTGCTTGTGACCTTGGGTGGCACCTCTCAAAATGGATTTATCCGTTTCGGTCAGCGCACCTTGGTAACTTTTTTTCCTCCTCCGATTTCTTTTTGGAGCTAGGAAAGTAATAGTCCACCACGGCAGAACCCCGCATTACCGCAGTAAGGCTAGATACTCCGAGAGGTCGCCCTGTATCTTAGAGGCACCGTTGGAGACACCCGTTTAAGGCACAGGATGTCATTTACTTATCAGCACGGTATGCTAACACCTTGAGTTAAGCCTTGTGTTCGTCTTAGCTTCTAATCCCGTTCCATACGCTAACAACAGGAGTTGCCGATAACCAACAACTCTAGCGCATGTTATAAAAGATCCCAAACACGACATCGACGTGCGAACACACGGAGGGTGGACGAACCTTAGTTTGTGAGGGCATAATTACCTTAAAATTTCTAAAGCAAGTAGGATGATATTCCATTTAATAAAAAAATAAACTCAAATAAAAATGAGGGGATCATACCAAAAATACATATGTAAAATAAGTGCCAAGTTTTTATCCAAAAAATATCGGTTTCTTTGTTTCTTAAAATACCGAGATCTTAAATAAAACGATTATTTTAGCACAGAAAACTTGTTTAAAAAACGTAAAATAAAGGAAAATGCATTTATATTAATAAATAAAGATAAAATAAGTCGCATTAATATCTGTGAATTTAAAAAATACATGGTTACCTATCCTTGCTCCTAAAGTCATTTTGTGAATATACCAGTAAAACAAACTAATATGTCATTTATAACAGAACGTCATAAATGTTAAGAAAGCTCCTAGAATTTTCTAAATTTTTAAACTAAAGTTTTTTTAACTTGAATTTAATTTTTTTTTGTTTATCATTTAGGTTTATCTTTTTTTAAATTAGGTTTTATGGCACTGGTTTAACCAACTGGCTCTTTGTTTATTATATAATTTTAAGTTTACCGAGATTAGGGGCATATATGTACAGTTGCGGCCATAAAATTTCGGGCAAAATTTGACAATCCGTGTCAAAATCATTGATTTTTCGTAAACTAGGCTTTCACCTGGTAATTATATATTTGAAGTACACAGTCACGTTCACAGGCCTTTTAATATCAATTTCTTAGCTGAAACAAAACAAACAAAGACTTGAAGTAAGCGAAATTCCATTAATTTATACAGAAAACTAAAATCAAATTGGATATCAACTAATAAACTATAAAACAAAAATCAGTATTTTATGATAGCTCCATTCTTTTCGATCACCAATGCCAATCTTTTAGGAATCGAAGCGAAAAATGTTCTAGTGTAATCCTCAGTCAAACTATTCCACGCCTCTTAAATTTGTGCCCATAACTCTTCTTTATTTGCGGGCTGAACATGTGTTGACTGGATTTTTTTAACTATCAGTCCCCATACATTTTCCATCGGGTTGACGTAGGGACCTCACGATGGCCAGGGAAGGATTCTAACCTGGTTGTTTCTTGACCAGTCGGTGACCCTTTGGGCAGTTGTCGTGCTGATAGATAAAATGATTCCCATAGACATTATAGACCGCTGGCAGCATGATATTTTAGAGTATTTCTTGATAAAAATTGGCGTTAAGTCTGCCCTGGATATGACGGCAAACGCCCACCCATCCTGCGCCGATACATCCCCAAACATTGACCGAAAACCTACCACTCTGTTTTATCCTTTGGGTGTATGTCTCTTCAAATCTTGAATTTGGGGTCTATATACTCGCATACTTCCATTAAAACTTGACTGGAAAACTTTTTCATTACTAAATATTACCCTTTCTCAGAAACGTATTTCCCGTGGTAGGTATTCTAGGCAAAATCCAACCCTTTCTTGTTTATTTGCCTGTGTTAAAAAGGGTTTTTTGGCCGCTCGACGGCATCGAAGCTCCGAAAATTTGTTGATGCAGCGCCGTGCTGTTCTGTCGGAGCCAGGAAAAATTGTTTCTAGTTTTGCAGAAGAGGCTGTTTTAAAAGAATTTCTTCGAACGCAGCTTATCAAGTTTTCGTTTTGTTCCTAGGTTGATATGTGTGGACGACCGCTACCTTCCTTTCTCTCGTGCGAATTTCTATCATGAAATTTTTGTTTGATATCATGAACCGAACTCTTTGGCACGCCGACTCTCTCCGCAACAGATTTTTCTGAGTAGCCCCCTCCAGAATGTAACAACTTGAACTTTTTTTGCTACTGATATGCGTGGCATGGTTCGAAGAACTTAATATATTTTTTGGACATGATTTCTAATTAGTGTCAAAAGTAAAGGTAAGCTAACTGAAGGCTGTTTTACAACACGTAAAATCGTTACCCGAAATTTTATGGCCGTAACTGTACATTACAACTTATAGATACATAAAATTAACTATAACTTATACAACAACGTTTATCTAAAACATATTCAATAACGGTGATTGATTTGTAACCGAAACGCAGATGGATTTTTTGATTTTTTGTTTTTTTTTTCTTTTTTCTGTTTTCGGCGATCTGCCAGTTTATAGGGGTTAATAAGACTAAGCAGACTAAGTTGGCTATACCCCGAAACCAGGACCGAAGTAGTCAACTTTCCGGGCGAGTAACACAACGAGAACATATTGAAACATGATTTTATTTGTCCCGTAAGTTTGTCGCTCATTGGCTAGCTTGCTCGGCAATAAACAAACTTATCCAATAACGCCATGCATAGTGTGCGTATAACATAAATAGTTAATATGAACCTAACATTTTTATTGTCTTTTTAACTATTGCCAAACCTGACCATATTGTAAAAACTCAACAACGTAAAATTTAAATTCATATTAGATAACGTTATTATTTGTTAATTTAATGTCTTGTTTACTTTTACATTTAAATAATACCCTCGTAAAATTTTACGCCTTTATTAGCTGATACAATCGACGTAGCGTATACTAATAGGTACACGAGAATCTGCAAATTCAGAACCTCGAATTGCCTCTAAATATTCTGGTTTATTATGTATACGCTTATCGGTGCGGCAATTTAATTTGTAAAATTCAATGATACACGTTAAAATGTAATATAATTATATAGTTACAACGAATACAAATTTAATTATTGACTAACTAATAAGTCTCTTATTTTATAGATTTTAATTGTAGATATGGTAATAAAAATAAACAAGCCCTCCCAAAATTATATATATATATATATATATATATATATATATATATATATATATATATATATATATATATATATATATATATATATATATATATATATATATATATATATATATATATTTTAAAATATATATATATATATATATATATATATATATATATATATATATATATATATATATATATATATATATATATATATATATATATATATATATATATATATATATATATATAATAATATATTCAAATATTACACGGATTGGTCGGTTGTTAATCGTTTCCGCTGAGGTTTATTTTTCCTTAGACAACAAAATAATTTATTGAATCCAAATTTGATTAATCTGGCATTATAACAATTTATCCACAGCTGTTACAAAACTTAAATAGCTTAAAAAAAGATGGAAGTAAAAAACCCATGACAAATGTTAAATATATTATGAATTCGTAATAAAAACTCAAAAGTGTAGAAAGAAAAGATTATTACTGTTATTATATATTAGCCTTAAGAATCTAATACACCTTCGAAATAAACTCCGAATTCCTTTAGTAAAAATTTATATTATTTAAATCTTTATTTTTAGAATTAGTATTCAATATGCGGAAAACAAAAAATATCCTCTCACTTTATTATTTGACTATATATTGTATAAATATAATTTAATAGAAAAAATAGGATAATATATACTTTTTCAAATCAAAAAAAATATTGAATTTATATGAAAAATTGTGGGGTGACAAGTTTTTTTTTTTTCTAATAATAGGAATGTGCTGAGATTGAGATGCCTTTTTTTTAAGAACTTTCCAGATTAATCATTTCTGTTTGTGATAAAACATTTTTAAATTCAGAAACCCAAAATTTGATTAAAAAATTTGCCTAATGAATTCCTACAATTTTTGTGGGAATGATGTTTTTATTTTTAAAATTCTTTAAATTAAAATTATTTAATTTATCATCTTTAAGATTTATTCTAAAACAAAATCTCCCTGAAAGATGATGAAAGGTTCGGCATTGTATATAAAATACCATGTAAAAATTGTAACAAGTCATATGTTGGACAGACTCTAGAAATTTAAAGGCCGCATCACTTCCCACAAAAGTGATTGTAGGCGAGGAGTTCATTCATGTGCCTTAGCGGAGCATGTCTTGGTTGATGATCACCAAATTGACGGGATCATGCTGAGATCTTAAAAAATGTCAATTATATCAAAAAGATATTCCTAGAAATGGTCCATAAAACTGAATAAGTTTTAAAAAAAAAAGTGACATCTCAGATTCAGCAGGTTACAGTTATCTTTGGTTAGAAAAAAAAATATCAGCTTAATTGACTGTCCAGCCCTGACGACAATTTTTCTAAGAATCTCAATAATTTTTTTCCTTTTGACGTTTGGGAGAGGTTTTCCCCCCTTTTCCTTTCTAAGTCATTTTCATACCATTTTCTTCAAAATTAAAAGTTTTAGCCAAAAAAAAGTCCAACCACTAATAAAAGAAAATGACAGGAGATGCTGGGTGTTTCCCCTTTTCCATATGTCTTTGCATACATTTAATACTAATTATTTAAAAAAAAAAAATTAAAATAATATAAATTAATTTACTAAGTCAGGTATGCAAATTCGATGAACAGGTTCCAGATTACTATATAGATCCTGCGCTGTAGCAATAAACAAGATATGTCTCTTTTTTTCACACTTATTAATCTCGCATCCTTCTAATTAAGTTTTTAGTTACGAATGCGGTGATCCATTCAGATAGTTTAAACATTCTGTACTTCTGTCAGAACTTTTAACCCGTTTTTCCCCCTGTTCCCATTTCGGTTTTCTTTGAAGTTTTAAGTAATTTTTTTCCAAAGATGAGTTTGTAACAAACATATGGAGATAAATCTTGATTATCCGCATGGATTTGCTTGCACATAGCAACCCATTTGGTGAGTTCAATCTTTTAAAAAATTTTTTGGTTAGTTTTTCTAATTGAAAACTTTATTTTTAGGTCCTGAGGAAGGGAGAAAATAAAAAACTCCGAAAGCTTGACAAAAAGAAAATTTTACTAAATCCAGGGGCCCCAATCCTTTTTCAATAAATTTAAAAAAAAAAACTGCATAATTTTTTTTTTTTTTTTTTTTTTTTTTTTTTTTTTCTTTTTTTTTTTTTTTTTTTTTTTTTTTTTTTAAAAAATAAAATTTTAAAAAAAAAAATTTTTTTTTTTTTTTTTTTTTTTTTTTTAAATTATTTTTATATATATATATATATATATATATATATATATATATATATTATATATATATATATATATATATATATTATATATATATATATATATATATATATATATATATATATATATATATATATATATATATATATATATATATATATATATAAAAAAATATTAAAAAATTTTAAAAAAAAATCCCAACCAAAAGGGTTTTTTACTTAAATTATATGTAAATAAACCTTCTGAAATGTACCTAAGATTAAAAATGCAATATGCCGGATCTAATTGGGTTTTAAAAGAGTATGGCCGAATTTTGAAAAATTTACCGATTTGGATACATCTTAAATTTTTTAAATTCAGTCTTAGAAAAGAAGATTTAATCAATCTTTAAAAAAAAAGGGAAAAAAGACAAAAAAAAAAATTATAAAAAAAAAATTTTTTAAATAAAGATTTTTTTTTTAAAAAAAAAAAATGTACCCAAAAAAAGGCAAAAAGGGCCCAAATTTTCCGCATTATATAATATAGTGTTTTGTAATATTATTTGTTTTATACAAAATTTATTCTCATCCCTACTGCTAACACAATTTTAATTATTTTTCGCTACACTCAAAAAAATCGGTTATAATAGCAGACAGAGCAATAAAATTATTTTTGAAAAAAAAAAAAAAATTTAAAAATTCTTTCTTTTTTTTTAAAAAATAAACCAATTTTTTTTTTTTTAAAAAAAAAAAAATGTTTTAAAAATAATTTTAAGTTTTTTTTTAAATTGCAAGGACAAATATGTCTGCTAGCGATTTATCAATATGTCCTTAGTAATGCATATGCATTAATTTTAAAAAATCATGTAGGACAAATAGAATTATCTTTAAAATTAATTACAAACCATTTTACATTACTTTTAAAAAATGTTCATTTGTGTTAATGACATTATTAGTCAAACTTGAAAGTTCAAACTAATTTAAACTATAAATTAAAAGTTTAAAAGTCCAATCTCCATAAAATAAAATTAATAAAGTTTTGTCAGCAATTATGGGACTTTTACATTGGAACGAGACCATTAAAAATTATATACTTTAAGGGCTTTTAAAAAGATTGGAATTATTATTTGCAATACAAAAAAGAAAACTAAGTTTTAAAAATTAAATGGGGAAGGGGCCCTTTTTAATGACAAGCCAAAACAAAAAATTTGTCCTGGCTTAAGATGGGACTAGTACTGTCTCGAAAGGTATATTATTAAAATCTCCATTAGGTACTCAGCATATGGGACCGCATCTGCCCTAGTCCCAGAGCATAGATTCGGTGCGGTTTATGAACATGCAGGTGGTCTAAAAAAAATTAAAAAAAGAAACAAAATGGAAACCCTAGCACCGTTTTAAAAAAAAAAAAAAAGGTACAACACTTAAAAATAACTAAATTAAAATAAATGCAATGTTCTCGTAAATCTTTAGAATATTCTAAAACGTTTTTTAATTACGTCGTAAACGTATAATTAACCTATTAACCTTTTGTGAAACGTTCATTCATTATTTAAAAAAATAAAAAGGATGTTGAGTAAACTGATTTTAAATTTTTCTAAAATTACCCCCTGCATCAAAACTAAGCTAACCAAGTATTATTTATATCATCGTATATTAGGACTACATTATCATCTATACAGGGTGTCCCACGACGAACCGACGCGATCGATTTCTCAAAAACTTAGGAACGGAACATTTTGAAAATTTGGTGGTTTACTTATGTATATCGATGAGAGCAACTCCTCTAAAATATTTTCAAGATGGAGGCACTTTCGGTTGTACCGGAAGTCGATGATAACTTTCTTATTTTTAATAGAACATCCTATATATTATTGCATTTTTGGATTCCCAAGAAATTTCTAGATATATTTTATGTATAATATGCTATCTAGTCTAACCGTTTTCAACATATTTTGAATTTTATGTCAAAAATGACGTTTGCAGGCCCCAAAATAAGAAGAAATTTTTCCTATACGGCTTACTCTATTATTTAATTTGAGTTAAATTCCTTGTAAAAAGAGGCCCAATTAATACAGGGTGACTAAAAATTTGGTACAAAAATTAACTGATAAAAAACGTAAAAAGTCAATTTTTTTAAATGGAAACCCCCTATTCTTATATTTTTGTCGTATTAAGCATTAAAAAATAAGGTAACTTTGTATTAAGTGGTCTATTTTGAAAATGTATAGTTTTCGAAATAATTGACAATTTAACATTTTGTATTGTAAAAGTGCTATACAGCTCTATAATTTTACCGCCATGACGACCGGACGCGGCGAAAAAAAGACAATCGGACGTAGAAAAGTCACTATTAAAATTTGACAAATTAGATATCAATTATGCCGGGTCGTTTAAACTACACGCACAAAGATTATTTAAATTTGTTTATTATCTACGGTGAATGTAACAAAGTTTTATCAAGAACATGCGAGTTATTCGCTGAAAGATATCCAGATAAACAGAAGCCGTCACGGTGCAGCGTTAGACAAATAATAGATAATTTCAGGAATTACGGCACTGTTAAATACAAATTTAAATAATTTTTGTGCGTGTAGTTTAAACGACCCGGCATAATTGATATCTAATAACAACTAGTTGTCAAATCTAAATAGTAACGTTTCTACGTCCGATTGTCTTTTTTTCGCCACGTCCCGCCGTCATGACCCACTAATAACAAAATTGAAGAGCCGTATAATAGCACTTTTAAAATACAAAAGGTTAAATTGTCAGTTATTTCGAAAACTATACATTTTTGGAATAGACCACTTAATACAAAGTTATCTTATTTTTTAATGCTTAATACAATAAAAATATAAAAATAGGGGGTTTCCTTTGAAAAAATTGACATTTTACGTTTTTTATCAGTTAATTTTTGTACTTAATTTTTAGTCACCCTGTATAAATTTACACTAAAAATATTTACTTAATATACAAAATTGGGCCTCTTTTCACAAGGAATTCAACTCAAATTAAATAATAGAGTATGCCGTATAGGAAAAATTTTTCCTTATTTTGGGGTCTGCAAACGTCATTTTTGAGATAAAATTCAAGATATGTTGAAAACGGTTAGACTAAGGTATAGCATTTATATACAAAATATATCTAGAAATATCTTTGGAATCCAAAAATGCAATAATATATAGGGTGTTCCATTAAAAATAAGAAAGTTAGCATCGACTTTCGGTACAACCGGAAGTGCCACCATCTTGAAAATATTTTAGACGAGTTGCTCCCATCGATATAAGTAAACCACCAAATTTTCAAAATTGTCCGTTGCTAAGTTTTTAAGAAATCGACAGCGTCGGTTCGTCGTGGGACACCCTGTATTTAATAATGTAAATGCACCTCCTTTTATCTTACGATTTTATTAACAGAAATATTAAAAGCATTAGAGCTATTTTATTTTTCTAGTATTTCAGCAATAAAAACCTGTTTAAGAAAACGTACAATAATAGAAAAAAAATAAATAAGAACGATTATGTGGCCTTAATATCTGTTGATATAAATAATACTTTGTAACTATAGTTTAAAGTTAAGGTGGTTTCTTAGAAAGATTTAAAATGAGTTAACTGACTACCCCTTTTAAATTTAAACATAATGAATAAACCTGTCCCAACAAATTAACATACAGGGTGTCCGGAAATACCGTTCGAATAATTCCAGGGGTAATTTTACATGTTAAATTATAAGGAAAAGTTCATATAAACATAGGTCCGCAAATGCGTCATAAGGTTGCTATGTCGATTTAAAGATTGCACCGGGATATAGGTTTTATTTTATATTTCTGGAACTGTTTCAGATAGTCATCTGCTTTAAATAGTAGCTACTTTTCAGTGTTTGTACTAAATTATTATTTTATTTAAAAGCGTACCACATAAACCTGCTTTGATGTAGTAATTTTCATTATTATTGGGCGACAATGCATGCACTATTTTCCTTGGAGGTTTCTCGAAAACGGCTAGCCTGACAGGTTTTCTATGGAAGTATCTTTTTAATCTTATTTATACTGTGAAATTAGAGTTTTTAAAAACTGCAAAAATATGACGTTTAATAAAAATGTGAATAGATTAAATCGAGGCCACCTCTGTCGGTACGCCCCTAATTAAAATAATAATTAAGTAAAACCATTAAAAAGTATTTACTATTAAAATCAATTTATATGCCAAAATTCAGATGGCTATGGGAAACGGTTTCAAAAATATAAAATAAAACTTACATTTATCCCGGTGCGATGTTTGAACTGCCATAGCAACCTTATGACGCATTTGCGGACCTATGTTTATATGAACTTTTCTTCATAATTTAACATGGACAATCACCCACAGAATTGTTCGAACAGCATTTCCGGACACCCTGTATACTAAGTGACATAGAAAATGTAACATTTAAAATTATTTATTAAATTTAATAAAATTTTCTAAACATCTTTGATATCATGGAAGTATACGCTGATAAAATTTTGAAGGCATTATGAGCCGTACTTTTTTTGTCATATTAGGATCCGAAAAATATAAGCATGTTTATTTAATATTCAATGGTTTTTCTGTGTTGGATTTGTTTGATTTCATTTGTTACATTGTTTTTTCATTGCATTATTATGCCTAGAGTTCGCAGACGCGGTAATTTTACTCAACTTTCCAAGTTTGAGAGGGGCCATATAATCGGGTTACGTAAAGCCGAATTTTTAAAGAGAAATCGCTAATCAGGTAAATCGAAACGAAGCTACTGTAATGAGATGTAGCGAGGTTTCAAGAAGGTCGAAATCGACAAGTTAGAGGTACTGGACGCCAAAGACAGACTACAAAGCGACATGATCGTTATTTGAGGCAGCTAGCATTTAATGATCGATTTTCCACAACAAGGGCAGTTGCGAACCAGTGGTTTGATGCTGTCGGAAGGGCAATAACAATTATTACAGTTCGCTAAATGAGCTGTTTTTATACCGTCCCCATCTTGGACTACATCTGACCTTACAGCATCGTCGGCAACAATTGGTATGGAGTAGGGAGAGACTTGAATGGAATATGGAACTCATTCGTGTTCAGCGATAGTCACGATTAGTGTTTATTAGAGGTAAAATGACTGCCCAACGCTATATCCACGAAGTTTTACAACCACAACTGCTTCCCTTTTTGGAACTATTAAAAGATCCACTTTTTCAGCAGGTCAATGCACGACCTCATGTCGCACGTGTCAGTTTAGATTTTTTAGAAGCGTCCGGTGTAAATCTGCTTCAGTGGTCTCCTCGATCTCCAGACCTTTACCGCATCGAACATGTATTGAATATGATGGGAAATAGGTTGAAAAATTCACCGCACCCTCCACAAACATTGGACGTTTTACGAAACCAAATTCAGATGGTCTGAGATACAATACACCAAGAAGACATCAGTCACCAAATCCAATTAATACCGCGACGACTTAATGAATGTGTAGCAAACAGAAGAGCTTCGACACAATATTAACATCAAGGTGGGATATCTCAGCTTTTTTTCAAATTTTCGAGTTTAAATTTTAATAACTTTGTATTTATCAGAAATTGTAAAAGTATGCTTGAAATTACAGCCTTCCTACTTGTTTTTGCATTTTTGATGTCACGTAGTATATTATGTGTGTCATTAGGTCCTAATATTTTTTTGAAAATCTTTTATATTAAAAATTTTAGCAGACTCAAAACTAAAACGTTGTTAGGCTAAGCTTGTAATGTGGTTAAGACTGGTAAATACCCATTCTTATTAAATTTGATGCAACTTTCAGTGGTAAAGTTAAATTATGATAAAAGTTTTTTACTAGAATGACAAAGTTAAAGGCCTAAGATACACTTTATTAAGTCTTAAGCATTTGAATGTATGACTGATAACCCCGGTGTTGGGGTGACAATATTTTTTTAGGGTGGGCAATTAATATTCTAAGTTTGTGGCTTAGAACGCAATTAAGATTTATGTAGTCTCCTCTGACTTATATAACTTTGATGTCACTAATTAAAGAATGGCTGTAGTGCCTTAGTTATCCAGCATATTGAAGATATTTGAAATTTGGGTAAAATAATTAAATTAATAATACCTTTTTAAAATATTTTAAAATACGTTTTACTTTTATTACCTCCAATTCTATCATACAGAATGCCTTAGGTCAGCTAACGGCACTGTACAACATATTTGGTATTTCTATCCACCCATTTATCGGGGGTTTTAATAGCGTGTTAGATTTGTTACTCTTTGAAAGAAAGCTCAATGGAAATAGGTGTACTCATTGAAGTGTCGCGAGCATTGTGGGATTGGTAATGGGACTATTTTTTTTGTTAGGTATTAGCTAAAACAAAATGGTTTTTTAAGCTAAACGGGTTTTGTTTTCTGTTATACGTCCAGCTTACTTGTTACCAACTGTTGTCAAAAAGTCGTATCTTGTTTCTATTATTTTTAATTATTTTTCATAGTAATTTTACCATAATTAGCTAAATAAATCCTCTAATTGTAAGAAGTAATCATTTCGTTAGTCACAACAAGTTATTGAAATATCTATAAATACTTTTTAATTTGCTAAAAAAAACTAATTTATATTTTTTTATATATTTTCGATTTTCTTGCAGGTTTTCTGAACCTCAATGTGTAAAACTAATTAGCAAAATTAATAATTTTTAAAATTTGTTTTGTATAAATATAAACATCTTTATGGAATTTAATTAAAACTGAATATTAAGCTTTAAATGCCATTCTTTGAAAAATAAAATTAATATAAAGTTTTAAAACCAATTATTCAGTTTCCAAGTCGATAAAGGGATATTTAAAATGGTTTATAATTGCAAGGATTTTTAAACTTAAAGCTTTCGAAATAATATAGAGACCCTCAAAAGTATTTTTTGTTTTCCAGCTTACTTGTTACCAACTGATGTCATAAAGTCGTTTTTACTATCTTCTTAAAAGCAGCCATTAAAATATCATAAGACACTTCTTAAATTGTCAGAAAATACGCTAATTTAAATTTATATAAACCTAAATTATAAATTTATTTAATAATATAATTTTTAAGAGTTTGCCTGAATCTTAAATTTGTATATCTAATTGGTAAAATTAATAGTTTTTTTAAAACACATTTGTGTAAATATGAACCTCTTTATGGAATTCAATTTAAACCAAAAATTTAAGCTTTAAATACCATTTTTTAAAAATAAAATTATTAAAAAGTTTTAAAACCATTTATGCAGCGTTCGGGACGATAATAAAGGGATATTTAAAATTATTTATAATTGCCAGGATTTTTAATCCTAAAGCTTTTAAAATATTTTAAGTGTTCTCAAAAAGTATGGAAAAAATTTACTGACGAAAGTCAAATAATAAGAAAGTTTATTTTCTTAGCTTTTAAGTCAGGATTAACAGGTATAAAAAATAGCCTTTTATTTTTAACATTTTTTAACTTTTGTGGTCTAAATAATATGCTTTTTCGTTTTTATCAATTTTTTGCATATTTTGTTGTGAATGATTTTAAGATTTCTGATTTTTAAATATTAATTACAATTTAAAAAAAAATAAAGTAACTGATCTGATAGATTTAATGACCACATTTATTAGGGGTGTTAAATAATACACGGTGTTTCATATTCCAATCTTACCATTGTGATCTCAGAATTGGTAAGAGATACGGGAAAGTTTCAATTGGGGCAAAGTTGCGTTTAGGGGAGCCCAATAATACACCGTTAAAAAATTGAAGTTATACTTTGTACTTTTTTAAATATGGCGAACAAACAGAAATGTGTGATTTTCGTTTTTATTGTTTTACGAACTTAATTTTAAAGGTAAAAAAATCTAAAAATACATTTTATTGTAACTTTTTACACTTTATTTATTAGCGAGGTCAAATTTTTTTTACGACGTTTCGTTTTTGCTAAATCATCAACCTTTAAAAAAAAAAACGGTCTTTGATTGTTTTTTTTTTTTTTGAAGTAGTTTTTATCCCAATTACATTGATGTATAACACTTGACATTTTTCTGTTAAATATACATATTTTTCATATGAGACAATAAGTTAGACAATGACCGCACATGATTTCTTATAGGGGCGTCCCATATTTGTTTAATTAATATTAAGTGTCATACATTTTTGTAATGGGAAAAATAAGGGGTTCAAAAAAAAAACAAAAATCCAGGGCCGTAAATAAAAAAATAAAATTAATAATGGTTTAACGAAATCGAAACTTCGTAAGAAATTTTTGACTTCACCAATACATAAAGCGCAAAAAGTTCCAATAAGAATGTACTTTTGGAATTTTCCTAACTTTTGAAGCAAACTATAAAAAAAAATAAAGCGAAGATTAAAAATTTTAGTTTTTTCGCCATAGTTTCGATAGTACAAAGGATAAATTTAATGTTTTAACAGTGTATTATTAGACTTTTCAATAAGCAACTGCCCCAATTAAAACTTCTTCGTATCTCTTACCGTTTCCGAGATCCCAATGGTGGGAGTCGAATTCGAAACACCCTGTATATCAGACTATACGGTCTAAATCATATTTTAAAGATGTTTGCCTTTAACTTACATGTATCGAAGAGAGATGAAGAACTATAATACTACAGTTTCCGTAGTATTATAGTATATAAATTTTTACATTTTAATACTATTAATAATCATTGTGTTTAAAAAAGATTTGTGTTGTATAATTTTGTGAATAACAAAAATTTACTGTAGGAAAGTAAAATTTATTTTTAAATATCTCTGTAAAAAAGGTTAAATAAAAAACTAAGTTACCCTCACTAATTTCAAATTTCGCATTTTTTTTTATTGAAACTGCTTTATAACAATCGCTGTAATAACAAATCCTATGCAATATAACTTTATTAATTGTGTACACTTTGTATCTAGTTTATTTTTTCCAAGAGACTAAGGCTGGCTGTCCAGGCAACTATATTATACAGTTTTGTAGCCACTTAATATTTATTTAAAGATTAAACAGTTTAAAAAATCTAAAAAATATTCTTAATGGACTACTTTTAATTTTTTGTAATAATGTTAATGTAATGTTTAATACGCAAGGGACCTTATCTTTTAGTTAGTTTTTAATAATTAAAAATTATTTATATTTGTTTTGGTTTATTTTATTTTTTTTAAATAAACATTTTAACAATATACATTTATATATTTTCACAACACAAAATACCATAACACGCAATTACCTCAAATATGTTAATGTTGTGTATAACATATAAGAAGTTGTTGTTCAAAGTTAATACCATAGTTTACACTTAGGACAGCCTACGAAAACTTTATGTAGCGTAAATATCTAGGGAAAAATTAACCCTGTATTAACATATAATTAAATTCCCCCCTTTTAACAAATTCGCTTAACTTTCGTAATCTGTGCAAACTTAACAATATAAGTTTCAAAAATTCTTTTAAATACCTAAGTAAATAAATATATATTTACATAAATATAAATTACCAATTAATCTTGGTAAGGCGATAAGATTTGCTCTACTGTTGTTAATACATGAACAAAGCCTCTGATCTATTGTATTTTGACATTTATTTTCTTTAAAAACATTGAATTTTAATTTTATTTTAATTAAACATGTAAAACGAAAATATTTTAACTTTGTTGATCATAACACTAAGCAAAAATATTATATTTTTGACCCCCGTAATAATTTAAAATATAAGATTATTATTTTGTATTGTGTATAGAAAAATAGAAATGATCTTTCAAAATATCCGTTTTTTGACGATCCTCAGCTTTTGTCGTGTTATTGTTAGTCACTGATTTCCCATTTTATTACAACTAAACCATATTCTTTTTCCTTTAAATCATTTTATTTTAACGTTTACTTTATTTCCTTGAGAAATATACACTTTTCGTTTTATTTTAGTAAAACAGATAACCCTAAGATTTTTTTTTTGGTGATTAAGCTAAGCCAATACAGTAAATTTTCAATTTATGTAGTAATGTTAATAATAAGGCAACTTATTTTGTCTCTCCTATACGAAAAAATTTCTAAGATAATCTGTTTTTTGACCATCCTTAGCTTTCGTTAAGTCATTTTGGGTGAACCATTTACCATTTTATTAAAAAATAAATCAAAATAAAATTTTCCAGTATATGGCATTTTTAGGAGAATGAGCCAAGTACCATCAAAACTAATTAAGAAATTCTTTAAAGCATGTAGACAAAAAGCTCAGAAAGCACTGTGAAAGATGTTTACTAAAGTTATTTATGTATACAAATGGCAAAAGGTTTTATTCTTTAGCTTTAATTGCAAATTATTTAGTTGTTTGCATTTCTTGTTAAAAGCCTTATTTGATATATTTATAAATAAAATTTAAAATTTAAGCTACATGGTTTTCCTTGTCTTTTAAACGGTGTCTTTTAAAATATTGGTATTAGTTTTTATTGTTAATAAATTTAAATAAAATGTCAGTTTAACGTTAGTTTGTTCTCCAAATTTGACACAAAATCATGCATACTCGCTAGCTGAAATGACACCTGTTATCTGTTAAAATTCCTATTTTTCAGAAATAGGTAAAAATGTTATAATAAAAGGTATTTTTTATAATTTAAAGGAAAAAGTTGTTTCCAAAGTAATTGTGTGTCGTTGTGCAAAATCTGGGCCATCCACGGATAAAGTTATTTTTTTACCATTTTAACCAAAACAGAAAAAATAAAATTAGCTTTGTGTTAACGTATTTGTGAGCCAAATATTAACTAACTATATTTTTATAAAAATGTTTACTTTTTTATTTTGATTTTTTAGTATTAAAATTTAAACTAAAAAATTTTAACATATAAGTAAGGCAAAGTTGATATAACTTGTCCACTTTTACGAATAAATGTTTATCATACTGTTTTAAACAGTAAACATGTTTGAAAACTCCAGAATGTTGCCAATAGAATTATGAAAGTCACAGTGGAAAAATTATTTTAACTTTGCAATTAATTTCGAGATAACAAATGCAAAAATTCTTCTTTATGAAAAAGAAAAAATAATTACTGTCGACTTTCATTAATTTAATCAAACACCATAGAGGGTGATTCACGTTGAGTTTCCTATTAAAAGTTCTGGAAAACATAAAATAAGAACTTTTGAAATTTGGCATAAGGCAATAATAGGTGATAATCTACCTTCTTAAAATGTTTTGGCCAGTGCAGTGTTGCCAGATCTACCCGAAACGAATGGCAACATTGTAATTTTAAATAGAACACCCTATATTTTATAACATATTGGGATCCTACACAAAATTCCAAGTAATTTTTGCTAACATCTATCTATACCTATCTCCTACCGTTTTGGAAAAATAGTTATTAACTATGCTTTTTTAGAAACATTACCAATTATCATGTAAAAAATGGTTATTATTTACGTTCCTAACTACTACTATTTTTTTTTTGGTTTAGACAATGCATGTACCTAGATCTAAATGCTATATTAGCAATATGTTTTACAGGGTGATCCAAAAAAATTTGCATTTTTACCGAAATTTAATAATTGTTAAAACTTGACAACCTACAACATACTGTATATTATCCCATTTTTAAATAAACCAACAATTTACCTACAAAATGTGCATACATGTTTCCATACCCATGTGGCACTGTTCTTTAAATACAAGTAAATTTTAATTTTTTTCATGTATTTTAATATCATCCACAACATATCACACCTGACAACAACTATTGTTGTCAGGACAATTTGAAATAGAAACTTCCATGTCCTACCTAGGTAAATTGTAAAGTTAGGCCAGGGTTTTGTTGTGGATGGTATTAAAAAACATAAAAAAAAATAAAATTTGCTTGTATTTAAAGAACGGTGCACAATGGGTATAGAAACTGGTATGGCCATTTTGTAGGTAAATTGTTGGTCTATTTGAAAATGGGAAAGAAATAGAGTATGTTGTAATTAAAAAAAACTGAGTTTTAACGATTATTTAATTTCGGTAAATATGGTAATTTTTTGGGACACCCTGTAAAATATATCGCCATTATAGCATGTAGATCCTTTAGGTACGTGTATTGTCCAACACAAAAAAAATTCTAGTATCCAGTTTGGTTAGGCATGTAAATATTAAACCTTTTTTGACATGGTGATATTTCTAAAAAAACATAGTAATTAATTACTTTCTTAAAACGATAGGAGATAGGTATAGGTAGATGTTTACAAAAATTACCTTAAATTTTGTGTAGGATCCGAATATGTTATAAAACATAAAATTTTCTATTTAAAATTACAATGTTGCTATTGGTTTCAATTGGCACTGGCCAAAATATTTTTAGTAGGTAGACTATCACCTATTATGGCCGTATGCCAATTTTCAAAAAGTTATTATTATTATTATATTTTTTTTATTTTCCAGAACTTCTAATAGGGCACTCAACGGGAATCACCCTGTTTACATAAAATATACACACATGCTTCGTTACTCTGTAGCTTTATCAATGCTTTTGCATTTTCTTTAGCTTTATCAATGTATTAGCATTGATATAGCTACAGTGTAGCACAACATGTCTGCATAATCTATGTATACAGTGTTTGATTAAATTAGTAAAAGTCAACGGTAATTGCCTTTTCTTTTTCGTCAAGTAGTGATTAAAGTGGACTTTCATTAAGTATCGATTAATTCTGTAAATAATGCAAATTACAATAATACAAACATATATAAAAAGTTAGTATTGTATAAACAAATACGTTAATATGGGTTGGATAAGGTAGATATATTAGGTTTTTTTATTTGTCAAAAATATTAAAAAACTTTAAGATACATAGTTTAGATTTTGTAATGGACATAAAACTAAATAAGAAACAACTTTTTTTTATAAGTATTTTAAAAATTCCTCCAAATAATCTCATTTTTAACACATTTTTGAAAAAACGTTAGTTTTTACAAATAGCAGGTGTCATTTTAGCGAGCCAATCAGCATGATTTTTTAGTGAATTTAAAGCACAAATTAATCCCAAACTTTAATATTTTTTAAATTGAGTAATACAAAAAAATACCAATTTGATAAGGACTTTGTAAAATTGCATTATAGTTGGTTAAAAAAATATGTTAAAATTCCCTTAAGAGTCCATTCGCGCCGCGAAAATTGGATCCAATTTGGGGTTCGGGGCATAATGTTTTTATCAAAAAGGGTATAAGTAACTTAAATCTAGGCTTCTGCTGTAATAGTTTTTTTTAATTTGGATTTAGTTTTTAATATTTTCTTGAGTGAAAGTCACCCTAAAATCGGTTATTATTAGATACCATTTTTTCTTAACTCGACTCATATTTCAAAAATCCGTTACAGCAGAGGCATAGATTATTTCCTTTAAAATGGTGTATAATTTGTGCCATTTAAGTGAAAAATAGTTACCGAAAAAATTTATCTCCTGTAGGCTTGCAATCGGAAACAACATCGCATCGATACACCGAATTTGGAAGAACCTAAATAAAATATAATATTTTTAATGCGGCTATACGAAAATTGTGGTAGTGGGAGTTTGTTAGTCTCCGCCCACCGTCTCCGCGTCCTTTCGCCCGACCCCTATGGTGTAGCGTAAATGCACTCTTAATAGTTATTTATGATATGTCGTTAAAAGTACAATGTTAAGGCACGAATGTAAAAGTTTGCAGAATGAGCGAAGCGAGTACTACAACTTACATGAGTCCCTTAAAACTTACTTTTTACACAAATATAATACAATATTTTTTTTACAAACGCAATAATGCAGTTAAAAATTAAATTATTTAAAAATTGAAACATATAGTTTTACATAGCATCGTACATAAAAATTATTGAAGTTGGCATTTATTAATGAATTTTTACAATCTTTTAAAATATTACATTTCACTTTTAACACTAGAGCTTTAAAATGTTACTTTAAGGCACAAGTGCTTTAAAGTAACATTTTTAAAGCATCTATTAAAAAATGAATTTTTAACGCGTTTGTAAAAAAAATATTTTTTTGACTTCTCAGAGCAAAAAAAGGATCTTGAAATATATTTTTTATACGAATCTG
The DNA here is from genome assembly GCA_019359885.1 of Listronotus oregonensis. Taxonomy (NCBI): domain Eukaryota; kingdom Metazoa; phylum Arthropoda; class Insecta; order Coleoptera; family Curculionidae; genus Listronotus; species Listronotus oregonensis. Next base: position 158,739 of record JAHBCN010000104.1, on the reverse strand, counting down.
TAGTTCTACAACAAAAAGTAACTATCTTTGTAATACTTAATCTGTTACGGACACTGTATAATTTAATAAACGTTCATTTCTGTGTAAACTACAAACATAAACTTTAACTTTAAATTGCAGTCTAATTTAAACCTTTAAATCAAAACTTTGTTCCAATTTCCATAAAATAACATTAATAAAAAGTTTTTGCCGCAATTATGTAACTTTTAAGCTGGCAATGGGACACTAGAAATAAAATATAATTTTTATAATACGAGTCTGTAAAACATTTGACAAGTTGCTGTTAAGGCGTACATACAGGATGATTCAAATCCTACTTTGTTTTTAATTATCATTAAAAATTATTACACAAAATATTATATGAAAAATATTTTTTTTACCAATTTTATTTAAAATGATTGGTAGCTTGGGAAATAAAACCGGACTAATTACCTACCACTCAGCCGCATTGCAGATTGTATAACATAGTATATGCTGTGAATTTGCGATATTAAATTTTGTGGTGTTTCCCGTATTTGATATTAAATATTAACTTTGTTTGGCTTTACTTAAGTTTATAGTATTTTTGTTATAATTGCTTTCTTACATCACTTTGGCACATGGTAAACTGCGCCAAAACACAAAAAACATACATTAAACAAAGGTTTACAACACTAATTAAAAACTAACTAAAACTCCCAAAACAGTAAAATATAAACATTTAGTTCCCATTAAGTCACTTCTACATTTCCGTAAAATGGTCAAATAAATAGATAATCAACACAGACAAATCACACTTTTCCTTCTGGTTCAAATCATCATATTTCGCATAAATTAGCTGCCTTTCATTCATTAATTCATCGACTTTTCTCTTTCCCTCTTTTGCCTATAGATTTAATTATGAAAAGAAACATTATTTCCCAAATTGCAAAAAATAACGGTTACCCCAAAATGTTAATAGATAAACTAATTAATAAAAAGTTTACCAAAGTTAAAAAAAAGATGATCAACAGTAGGGATGAGTCAATTCTAGCTTGGCCACCTCCTAGATACATAAACTTAACTTATTTAAATAGTATTTACTTAAAATCGATTGAGAGATATTTTGGAAAATGTACCCATAGTTTATAGCTTTGCAATAAACTTAAAATTTATTTTTTTACACACCAAAGATCAAGTTAAAACCATTTAAAAAAGTGGAGTCTATAGTCTAAGATGTGGTGACTGTAACTTACAATATGTGGGAAAAACAGGGAGAACTTTTAAAACAAGAATACAAAAACATTTAAATTCGCAAAAATCTCCTAACGATAACAGATCAGCCTTTGGAGTCCACTTAAAAGAATCAAATTACAATTTCGATATTAAAGGCAACTTTAAAATGCTACATAATATTTCAAATAGCAAAAAATTAGATGCTCTAGAAAACATAGAAATTGCAAAGTTAGCAATATCTAGAGACGTTACTAGCCTAAATGAACCAATTGGTAGACAATATCTAGACGTAGTTCATGAAGTTAGGCTGTTAAAGTAATTTTTTATACTATGAAATTTGTATTAAAGAAATTTAATATATAAAAAATATATCAATGTATCAAACCACCCAACTGTATTTTTAAAAGATATTTTATTTGTTCATTTTACGAAAATCTAGAAGTTACTGATTGGGAACTGAATGTTTATATTTTACTGTTTTGGTTATTGTTAGTTTTTAATTAGTGTTGCGAACCTTTGTAAAATGTATGTTTTTTGTGTTTTGACGCAGTTTACCATGTGCCAAAGTGATGTAAGTTTGGTTTAATTTTTTTATTTATTATGTTATACATTTTGTTTTTCAGATATAAAACTGACCCTCGATAATGGTTGTTTAACCGAAACGCGTCGGATCCCATAATAAATTAAACCTTTTTAGTGAAGATAAGGTCTTTTATTTATAACAAATACAAAAGTATATAAAAGCAGAAGTAAAATTTTGAGTAGTTTTATAATAGGCAAAATTTTGCTACTACATTTTGTATGTTACATATAGCGCAGGTAGACCTATAGAATATTTTTAATACATTTTTATATTAAGTGTCATTATTATGAGGATAACTTACATCTTACCTAGGCTACTTGGGTATTGTTACGAAAACCAGGTAAAACATACAAATATTTTTATGTGAATAAATTTCTTTTTATCTTTATAATAGCCCACAAAGGCTTGTGTGAAGCCTAAGTACTAGGTTCCGTGGGTACTGGGTTTTTAGATGTTTAAATCTTTTTCTCTTGTTTTATTAAAATTTTAATAGACAACGCAGTAGTGCCACCACGGACGTTATACAAATACCCACTAAATTTAAACTAACCCATTTAACGACTGGGGAATATACAGACGAGACTTACAGATTAACGTGAGTTCCGAACCACACCTAACGACAATCGATGTTCACTTGCGGTCACCGATTTAGCTACTGTCCTTCCCCAGCATTGCTTAACTTCGCTAATCTCACCGGAAGTGGTAAATTAGAAAAAGGCCAACACTGTAAGAGACTCACAGTTTCCAATTTTATTTTAATCAACTTCCATAAAAATGAATAATGTAAAAATGTCCTTAAAACATAATTATTTGTCCGTCTAGGTCCTAGAAAGCGATTTTAAATTTCAGCGATTAAAAATAGTCCTGACACTTCAAGGTTTAATTAACTTTTATAGATTAATCGTCTCTGATAAATACACACATGCAAAGTCACAAACTGTAGCTATCTATTCTTTGTAATGTTGCAATAAAAGTCACAGGAATATTTTTCATTTAACCTTATTTTAACCTTGTGCGATTCTTATTTGTTTTATCCCTTATCCTAACTAGGTGCAAGCTTTGCGTCTATTAACGAGTATTTTATGTTTATTTTAACTTTTATCGTATGCAATTATCCCACTAAACCGATGTGGGTCCCTATTTCTTTTAGAAAGTCTAATATACAGTGTGTCCCAAATTGGGCCTACATGTACTCGGGAACCATTAGAGCTACAGTGTTGGTTAAATTAGGAAATTTTTGGACAATTTAATTGCAAAATTAAATCTACTCTCAGATTTTATTTATTTTTTATGGTTTTTGGATAATTAGGAAAAACCAAAACGGTGCATTTTTAACTTTTGCCTGTAGCTCGCAAACTACCAATTTTACGGTTTTAAGATTACTACATTATTAGAACACTTTTTTAAGAAGAATTTAATACGGACGCCATATTGTATTTTTACATTTTTGAAAAGAGCTCTTTAAGAGCTTAAGCTCTAAAAACGATAATCTTTGTTTATTTGATAGTAGGCTTAGACTAGACTGCGTAATGGCCGCCCCGTTTCATAAAAAACAAATGATACGCATCCGGAGCGGCATCAACCTAAGATTTTTTGTGATAAACTTGTTACCCTATGAATTTTTGTAAGAGCGATATTCAAAACTTATACAAAAAAGTGATGCTTTTTGCAAAAATTAATACTTCCTAATATTACCTTAAACTGATAATAATTAAACACAACTGTAAAACAAAAATATATCAGTAAACAAGAAAATAAAATCACAGTACATGTCTTCCTCCATTTTCCACACATTTCTCGCATTTTTCCAACACCTTGCGGGTTACTCGGCGTAACGTGTTTCGGTTGATGGAAATAAATACATCCCGTACCCTGTGTTCTAGTTCCAGCCTAGTTTCGGGCGGAGAAAACTCGTACACCTCATTTTTTGCGTGTCCCCATAGGTAAAAATCAGGAAGTGTGATGTCCGGTTATCTAGCTGGCCAAGCAATTGGCCCATTATTAGAGATTATGTTGTCATTAAAGGTATTTCTAAGGACCTCCATCACCTCCCTGGTACTGTGCGCTGGACATCCGTCTTGCTGGAACCACAAATTATTCATTTTATTTGGCCGAACTGTATTTCTAATGGCCGGTAAAATCTGTTCTTGCAGGAGTAGCAAATACCTATCTCCATTCTTTTTTTCTTTTCAATAATAAATGGCCCAATTAAACAGTTGTCTAAAACAGAAAAATAAATGTTTTATCTAATTCTAAGACGTAAATTAAAGGTGCCTTTTAAATTACCTATGATGCCACACCAGACATGAAAGCCCAACCTTGTTTGCAGCCGTCTTTCTTCTAAATTATGTCGATCTTCTGTATCCAGCAGTGATAATTGTGACTATCAAAAATTCCACAATTTGTAAACCGGGTTTCGTCTGTCCAGAGAACTTTGGATTAAAAATTGGGTATCTGTTGACATTTAGTAATAAACCATTGACTATAGGTGATTCGTCTATTGAAATCATTTCCCTGAAGACCCTAAACAATACGTGGTTTCAATGTTGACATTTTTTTAAGACCAATGCAGATGACAAGGATTTCGTCTGATCCGATTACGGTTGGAGATCATCTACTAACGTTGTGTAACAATTACAATAAAGACAATTGAATCAAGATTCTGTTATTGAACCATTACATTGTCTAACACCTTCAAGGAATACGTGGTTTGTATGGATGAAAACAGTGTTTTTTTAAAGACCAATGCACAGATGACTTAGGGATTGTTGTCTGTTCTTCCACTTTTCTTACCGATGTTGTGGGATCATCTCTAACGTTTTACATTATAATCGCCTCTCTTGCTTCATTATTTTTTGTATAAGTTTTGGGATTCGGTTTCACAAAAGATCCATAGGCTAACAAGTTCGTAACTAAGAATCTGAAATGTCTTTGGTTAAGTTGTTGCCGCTCCGGAAATTGTTCTTCGTATGCAAGTGCTGCAGCGTCCGTATTTCTGTTAGATTTAAAACAAATTTCTAGCATATCCACCTTTTTATCATTGGAATAATTAAAATCCATTATTGTAAATACTTAAAAAATCAAAACTTAAATTTTTGTTGAAGGCGTTTCTAAACGAGAAATAAGATGCACGCTAATTTTGACATTTACATTATTTAAATTATAAGATGCGTATCATTTGCTTTTTATGAAACGGGGCGGCCATTACGCAGTCTAGTCTAAGCCTACTATCAAATAAACAAAAATTATCGTTTTTAGAGCTTAAGCAATCTGAAAACCTAGACTTGTAATACATCAATGAAAAGCTCTTGAAGAGCTCTTTTCAAAAATGTAAAAATCCAATATGGCGTCCGTATGAAAATCCAAAGTTACCCAAACTATCTCAAAAACAAATAAAGTTAGAAAAATATTTTTACATAAATTAAATTATTCTTAAAAAAGTGTTTTAATAATGTAGTAATCTTAAAACCGTAAAATTGGTAGTTTGCGAGCTACAGGCAAAAGTTAAAAATGCACCATTTTGGTTTTTCTTAATTACCTCAAAAACCATAAAAGATAAATAAAATCTGAAAGCAGATTTAATTTTGCAATTAAATTGTCTAAAACTTTTCTAACCGACACTGTAGCTCTAATGGTTCCCGAGTTACCAATACATGTAGGTCCAATTTGGGACACAATCTGTATGTATATTATTGCTAAACCAACACTACTAATGGAAAGTAAAGTACATATGGTAAGATTATTTTTAAAGATACTGTGTTGCTCTATTTACAAATTTGAACTAGACAAACACGTGACCAAAAAACGACCCATTAATTTAATTTATTTGTGTAATATTTTATGAATGTGCTACATATGATATGATGATGTTATTATAAACCCCTAATAACTCTGTCAATGATAATCAGATAATGTTACTAATTTATGAAGGGTAAATATATAATATGAGACAAATGAAGGTAATGTTTACATAGTACAATGGCTTTGGTATAATTATGCATTCATGCATAATGTGCGCATAAATTATCAAATGGTTAATGTTAATTTGCTCTAAAACGTTTAGCGTTATATATTTAGGTTAAAATAATAAAAATTTAAAAGGTATTTTTTAGCAAGGTTCATTCTTTAATTTTATTTAAAACAGGAAATTCTAGTAGCTAAGTTTTTTCCAATAGCTTTACGAAATTAACAGAAAAATTACATTTTCACAAAAGTATTTAAAAAATAGTATATTAAAGAATAGGTAGATATTATGGTCTTTAAAACACGCGCAATCTTTGAGCACAACGGCATAGCCGGAGTTCTCGAAATAAAGCAAGTGTTTTAAAGACCAGTTACCCACAAATATTTTACGCCATTTTTTTATTGCTAATATTTGTTATATTAGTAAGATTTGATTTATAAACTACCCATGCAGATTAATATTTTTTTTCCTTAAAATGCCTGACATGTGTCAAAATTTGAGGTTAAAGGTTAGCAATGTCATCTAAGACTTTATATTTCTCGTGTTTTTGATGTACCATGGTAACCTTTAAAACACGCGCGTGTTTCAAAGTTGGATTTAAACACGCTTGGGCGTACTTTAACTAAGTAAAATCAAGTACCAATAAAAAAATAATTTTCTATTTCTTTAGCATAGCCTACAAAGGCTTTTTGAATCCCAGTACGAAGTACCGTGATACCGAATTTTTAAAAATTTAACCCATATTTTCTCTATTACCCCAAAGTTGTCCAAGTACCGAAACATGCAAATATTGCATTTTACAGCAGTTTTAGACAACGCGGTGGTGCCACATAACTACCATTTTTATTTTTTATTTTTTTGAGAAGAATTCAACCCAGGTTGCAGACATACTGCTGTTTAAGGCATGGAAAAAAAGGATAAAAGATTTTAATATTTAGAATATTTTCCTAAATATTTACAATTAATCTAATAACTACTGTTTCTTTGAATTTAATTTTTTCTTATACTGCTTTTTGTGTATCATTCTAGCTTTCAATTTCCTTATCTGATGTGAGGGACATTAGACTTTTTGGTTTTTCCCTTTATTTATTTTTTAAGGTTTTGTATTTACATATTTATTCTTTTATTGATCTTTTAGTTTCGCCTATAAGTTGCTACTTAACAGTTGGGGATTTGTTAATAATACAAATGTCAATAAAAAAACTGCGGTGAAAAATAAGTTAAAATTATACTCTTCTGAATCTGAAAATGAGGATAGTGATAGATATCACCGCACCTAGGCCTTAGTAGGCCCGTTGTGCTCCCTCCTTAAGGGAACTTCTCACTCCGTACGCTGCCCATCCTACTGATTTAAAGTAGGTGACGACGTCGCCGAGAAGAATTTCCTTAATGTCGCCCAAGGAGGGCCCAGAACGGATCTTCTCTAGGACGAGAGTGCAGGGCAGTCACAAAGAATGTGCTCCACCATCTCATCTTCCTGTTCACAACTACTACACAGAGGTGTGTTATTTATACCCATTCTAAAAAGGTGCATTAGTAATTGACAATGTCCACTAGGAACGCCCGTGACTAGACGAAGGTTCATCCTAGGCATTACTCAGTAATGTTTAGCTGTATCTCTGTCAGGATATTTTAGTAACTTCCTGGAAAAGTTACAGTTTACTATTTCATTCCATCGTTTTGTAAACTGCTGATGAAAGTGTCTTTTGATTAGCTCCTTCATAGCAGACCATGTCAGACCTACGAAAGGTTCGGGTCCAAAAGGTTTGGTCCGGCAGCCTTCCTGGCCAAAGAGTCAGCAATGCAGTTGCCTTTGGAGCGAGCCTATGCTTTGGTCCAGCAGATGGTGACCACATTACTGCTGGAAATTTTAGTACCAGACCCAAAGGGTAGTGTGGTCTCCTCAGAGCTGATATGGTTATGCCTGTGAGCTTAGATTGTAGCACACTGGGCAACTTATCGATAGACCATTTAATGTTTAAGTTTAAAGATCTAGAATAGATTCCACATCCAGTACCTTCTTTTATTTTCGAACCGTCCGTGTAGATGTTGATTACACCTACCACGTGTGTGTTCGGTTCTCTTTTGATGTCGATTTTGTAGGGCTTGTTAAAAACATTTGGCGCAATAGAGTCGACTTTCGCTTGCAGAAGTGAAAGCAAACCTAATGCCTTAATCTACCCTTACACCCTTTACTACATTTCTATTAGATTAGGTCTCCGTATCATTGTTGTAAGGATTACTGACATAATACATAGGATCGATTGAAATTTTAACCGATAAAAACAAAAAGTTGTATTTATGGGACTTATTTATGGGTAAAAAACTGGCTCCAAAAATTCTTTCTTCATTTTTTTTAAATTTTATTTCATCAACTTATTTTTATAGTAGTGTAAACGAGTATTGCTAGTCACGCATTTTTCTTAGTTGTAACAGAGGAAATCTACAAAAAGGTACGGTAAAAAATACTGATCAAGCCTCAAAAATTTTATAATTTGCTATTTGTAAAGTATCATCTATATATGCAACGTATTTTATTTTGTTCAGAATTTTTTTCTAGTGTATTTTATCATCTTTTTAGGCTACAATAATTAACATCCTTAAATATATATTCAACTAATTTTCACGCTGTACTATCCTACATTTAGTTAACAGCATTAACCACAATATTTGCAACATATTGATAGCATATCTGATTTTCCAAGCGTAAAATTATGGTTTGCATAAACCACCTAATTATTTGTGTTTGAAAATCTAAAACATTATAGCGCACACACAGTAAGTTAACAATTAAAAGAAGACAAATATACTTTATCGTTGATGTTAAAATTTTGGGGTGTAGCCTGTTTCTAAAGTAAATAATTTGCTTTTTAAATATAAACAATAATCTTTGAAAAAAAGACGAAAGAGATACTGATTCACAGATATAGGGGTATATGCTATTGGCAACACGATAACTGTTAAAAATTGTACGGGGTTAAAAACAAAGCCATTAGGGTATTATTTATGACAGGGCACCAGATTTTTCTGACAGATTAAAACAAAATTTATACAGAGTGTCAATTTGAAAACCTTTCACCCTTAATATCTTTCTTGTAGTTAAAAATAAGAAAAATTGGAAAGACTCGTCAATTTTATTTTTAAGGAGGACACTTTAAATAAATAATTTTATCCTTCTTGTTTTTACCTTCTGAAAGGGGTAGATATCACCCTTAGAATCTTAAATGGAAATGAGGATCAAGTGGCACATTGTTTTAAAGGGCGTTTAAATTTTTTTTTAGTGGTATCCTACTTTGTTGCTTTTTGTCGAAAGGTTTCCGAATTATTGCGTTTGAAAGTTGCAGAAACAGTTAAACTTGCCTTTTTTGGATTGGATTTGGATTTTGGTTTTCAGGATAGTGTTTACACAAAAATCATAGCCTTGGGTGTTCTTGCAGTACAAATGAGTAGAAGATTACCATGTGCACCATGGGCGCACATTAACGGTTTTTTTTCTTAAATTTCAATAAGTGGCAAAATCCTGGGGTGGGATGGCATGGCCCTCTACGGCTCTCCCTTGCTACGCCCATGGGTGGCACCGCTTAAAACTTTATCGGGGGATTCGCAAAGTAACCTTAAAAAATTTACATTAAATAATAATTTAAAAAAATTTTAATGGTACTACAAGTACCTAATTAATTTGCGGTTATTCGATATATTATTACTGAAATTATACAAACAGCCTTGCTTTCTTATCAACAAATTATAAAAAACGGTGTTTTTTAACACAAAAAACATGGTCAGCAAATTTAAAAGCTGTAGCCAAAACAGAAATATTATTTTTAATTCGCTTTTGCTTCTTGGGCTGTTCAGTGATAAGTTTTACTAGGTGCATGAAGTGTAAGAATGCCTTATTCTTTTTAAGAAAGAACTGAAATTATTTTCAATTATGAAGAGGTTGGAATATGCGCACTACTTCTTACGGATAGTAGTAAAACAGACAGGACTGTAAGAAAAGCAGTGAAAATGCTTAAACTCCATCCATACAAAATGCAGATACTTCAAGAACTCTATGACGGTAATTTTAATAGAAAAATAGAGTTTTGTAAATTTATGAGTCATCAAGTCAACGCCATCCCTATTATGTCAAAAATCAGTTTCAGCGATAATTGTTCGTTTTTTCTAAATGAAAATGTAAAAAAACAAAATTGCTAATATTAAAGTGATGAAAACCCGAAAGGTAATGTTTAGTAATTCTTGGAAATGCCATTATTGGTCCTTTATTTATTGAAGGAAACTTGACAGGTCCCTTAAAATGCTTAAAGAGACTATTGATTCCCTTATCACCTATGAGCTAGAAACTTAAATTGATGCAAAGGGAGATTTGTTAACATATCAGCAGGACGCTGCTCCACATCATTGTTTTCCGCCGGTCCGACAGTGGTTAAACGACAGATTCCTGGATAAATGAATTGGCAGAAGGGGACCAATTGAATGGCCTCCAAGATCACCGGACTTAACACCCTTAGACTTTTTGCAGAGAAATGTCTGTCAATTTCCGGTGAAGTTTTTCGAAATGTTAGGAAGGAGTTCAAAAACAGACTTCATTATTGTTTACAGGTAAATGAACAAGCTATAAGATAGTGCGTAAATAGATGCCATTTGTTTTATTCTAAAAATGTCTCTTTTACTAGTAAAAAGTTATTTTTGTCACAGTAATATAACTAATAATTAGGAAATGAAAACCAATTGTTTAAACAAGATTTTCTTCTTGTTATTTAACGATTTTATCGATCAAAATGATCATGTCCAGCGTGTTTACATATTTATACTTGATACATTAAATTTTAATGCCACAAAATTAGTGTTGGTTGAAGATCATAGACAATTAGGTAAGTTAAATTAATTATATTTTTTGGAGTAGCATTGTTTTAATTAATTTAAAACACGACTTGTTTCAACTGTTAAATTATTCTAGCCGTCATCAGGTGAACACTAAGCTTATTGTTTCCGTAGTCGCAATGTTCGCTAACTTCAAGTTGATATAAACAAGCACCATTTTTTAACCTTATTTTAAAAACAACATTTAATAAATAAAAAAAACTTTTACTTCATTACAAAAGTAACTTAAATAAATATATAAACTAAAATAAAAATGTCCATATATTATGAAAATATTTATTACTAACAAATTAGGTTAATAAACGAACATTACAACAATATTTTCTATTTTTTTCGTTTTAAATAAAACGTTCTACATCACATGTGCATTTAAACATGACCACAACACTCGTCTGATTAGAACGACTTGGTCTAGGACTTTGTCGTTCTAATTTTTTCCTTTTTTTTATATATCTTGGGACAGTCCACAAAGGCTGATGCCTAAGTACTAACGTACCGTGGGTGTCTTAAGGGTGGTGGGAGGAGGTTTGTTCACACGAAACTTAAATATTTGAAGATTAGGAGAAGAAGGAAAAACTTCTGCGGGCAGCAGGTTCCATAGTCTTGACTCTAGTGATGAACAAACAAAGAAAGCGGGAAGTTCGGAGCCTCTCTAACTGAATGCATAAAAGTTGCACTACGGGTGTTGCTCTGTTGGGAGCTGCCAGAAAAGGAATTATACTGGCCAACTTCTCTAAGCAGAAGCCGTGAAAATACCTATAAAAGAGCGACAGATCCCCTACAGCTCGACGGTGGGCAAGAAGAGGAAACCTTTCTGTGAGCGTTGGATCATTAATAAGACGAACGGCCCTTCTTTGAATGGAGTTCAGAATGCTAATTATTGTAGGAGACTCCATTCCCCAGACATGAAAACAATATTCTAAAGAGGGTCTGATTTGGAATACATACAGAGTGTACAGATTGGAAGAAAAGAAACATTTTCTGGCTCAAAAGAGAATCCAAGCTTTTTTGAAGCTGCCGAGGCTATGGATGTAATGTGTTTGTGCCAGTCGAGGTTATTCTTAAAAGTAACGCCGACAAGATTAAACGACTCTTTGTTCTGCAGAACTTGGCCGCTCATATGTAACGGATGAGCATTGGTAAACTTTGACATGACTGTGTTTTCGAGGCATTAAAGTAAACCAGATTTTTGGCGCCTCAATCAAGATAAGTTTGAGGTCTTGTAAAAGTGATATCTGCATTGACCTGCGCTTGTTTTCCAAAGAAGAATTACATTACATAGTACTTTCGTTGTTGTAACCATATTTATAAAAGGACTTGTATAAAGTAGTAAAGTAAGTAAAAGTATGTAATAAAACATAATTGTTTAAGTGTATTGATATTAGGCAAAAAGGTTTAGAAATATTTTTTAATCAGTTTTTTAAAGTTTTATCTGTTTTTAAATGTAACTTTTTGTAACTTTGCGCTAAGATTTCAGACTATTTTTATTAAATTTTAGTGAATATATCTTTAATTTAAATTTTTATAGAAACCACCTATTATCATCAAAAATATTTTATTTTGGTAACAGCCAGACTAGTTGTGGTTACTAATTTTCCATTAAAATAAAGGACATTTTAAAGTATATTCTTAGAGCTTATGTCAATAATATGTATTACACTTGTTACCTTAATGTTGGAAATTGCTTTAAAATATCTAAAAGCCAATTTTCAAACTTCGTAAGTGATTATATGTTATAACTGGGTTTCATAACAAAATTATTTACTTTAAACAAAAAGGTCTTTTAGAAACTCCAAAATTAAACCCCTCCCGGAGCTATAATCAGAAATTTACGTAAGATTAGGGGAAATGTTTTAAAACAACGGTTTGTTTATTAGGGCAGCCATCAATTAAATAAAAAGCTTTTGGCAGGCATAAGCCATGTTTTGTTACACGAAAATTTTATAAATACCACAATTTCTTACCTTGTCATACCTGTATTTATTTGGTTAACCTAATTTTTGAAAATATACGCATTTAATCCACAGAGTGTCTTTAGAAATGCAGGTTTAGGTTCTTTACATAGACATATTTAAGTGTTTACTGTAGGTATTTAAAAACTGGTGATAAAGTAGGGACTTACGTTTTTCTTTTTTTTTGATAATAGGCATGTAGTTTTAATTATATAATTTGGGTAAAACTAACTTATTTGTAAGTAAATAAACACATAAATTTTTTCTTTACCTAAAAGCAACAACTAAAAATAACTTAAAATAAAAAGGCATAATATTATGGTAAGGATAAATCTAGGCACAATAAAGATTTTCAGCATTTCAGCAATTGCAGAGCGTTGCCTTAAAGTAATGTGCACAAATTACTTTTGAGTTTATACTTAAAAAAAGTCTTTAAGAAAATGTCAACTTGAAGAAATCACATATGTGATATCTTTAAATTAAAAATAAAATGGAAAAATCAAGTTTGCTAGAATAAAATTTATAAGAAAACAAAGAAACTTTTAAGTTATACAGTTTAAATGAAGATAATCCATTTTCTCTAACTTTATTAAACACATCTAAATTTTTTTTTTACCAATCAATCATAAATCCTGTAGGAAGATGGATAGGCTCTAGGTTCAAATCCGTAAAACCGAAATAAAATATACTCATAATTTACACGTGAGATTGTCATTAATCATTTTATATTTGGTATCAAAGCAACATTATTTCAATATATTATTGAACGAATTAAAAATAGTTAAATAATTAATATTAGTTAGTAATAAATTTTGGTGTTATAATTTTTAAAATAAAGTAAAACATATTTTTTAAAAAGACCTTATTAAATGGCTTTATTTATTCTGTATTCTAAATATTTTTTATTTTTAAGGCAGGCCACGAAGGCTTGTATGAGGCATGGGGAAACATGTAAACTACCACCCGAAAAAAGAGGGCTTAAAAGTAATATGTAAATCGAGCCACTAAATTTGTATTCACCGAAAAGTGCACTAGTTAATTCTGCCCTGGTTGGCAAATTATATCAGGAAATAAAATAAAACTATAGCGAATTATTTAATAAATTACTTTATTGATATTGTAATCAGAACTAAACCGAACTAAGTACAAACAATTTGCACTTCTTGTTTTTGCAAGTTCACCGCTTTTTGCCACTTTTTAAACACTTTGAAAAACTTTGTTCTTGTTGTTCATATTGACCCATATTATGAAGTCGCAAATCGCCTGAAATAAAAAAAAAGAAAAACCTCCATAATACAAACACCTATCTACGTTTCGGTAGCAAGTCCAGCACCGTTATTAAAATAAATCTTATGAAAAATAAAATAATAAATAAAATTAAAATGGTCAGTATTTTGATACTTAGTTTAAAAAATTATTAGATTTTTTTTTACATTTTATGACGTTTTTTTTATAAATGACATATTGTTGTTTTTACTGGTACATTTATTATTTATTTTAAACAAAAAATTGGTAATGTGTTAATAGATTTAATGTCCGACTGGTATATTATTTAACAAATAATAATATTATGTCAAAGTCAGTTAAATACGAAATATTACCCTAGGGCGTTATTAAAAAAAATAACGCCCCAGAGCCTACAAATTTACCAATAAATAAACAATAAATTATCTTCCTTTAAGAATTTATTACAAAAATACAAACATACTTACACAATATACTTATTATAATAAAAATTATTTTTTAAAGTAAAGCGTACAATTTTCAAACTGACCGGAAAATTCCACATTCCCATACCTCACCGCAGTTGCTGTGTTACTTGAAGTAATACTTTTCCCAACTACAAGGAAAGCATTAGCCAATATGGAGCTTTCACTATCATCCACATACCCTCGTGCTACCGAAGAACTCTTCCAGCCTCCTAACCTCATTAAGCTCTAGGAACTACCTCCCAACTCAGAATGAATTGTTGCCGCTGTACGTCTTAAACCATGACCTGTGTAGTTTAGCATCAGGTAAACCCACATATGTAGCAATCTTAAAGGGTATATTTCCAAATGTATTTTTACCTATAGGCTGCACAGTACATCGTTCATCACGATAGCACAAAAAAAACCTATCAATAGGTGCACTTTTAGGTCGCAAAGACACATAGTCCCGAATTAACTTTGTTGCGCACATTTCACTGTCATCAATAACCAAAAAGCTCCTTGCTTGCCCATTTTTACTTTGTGGAATGTCAATAAATATATGCTGACCCATATCACGCACATCGAAAACTTCATTTTCACAAGCTCGTCTCTTCTACAAGCTCCGAATACACCTATCACCAATGCAACTTTATCTGCCAAATATTTTTCAGTCGTAAAAAAGTTATAACTTGTTCGCCAGTCAGAACCTTCGACTTTTTAGGCTGATAATTTCTCCCAAGTTGCTTTAGGAACTGTTGCAGAGAAATCAACCTTTCATTACTTCTTATCTTCTTATGAACTATTAATTCTTAACGTAACATTAAAAACTTTGTCCAAAGGGATTTGGAGAATATGACTCTAACAAATCTTGAAAATAAGCCATCCAAACGGTTTCGTCCACACGGTCCACGCAGTGTTTCCTTCAGCCAGGCCTTAAAATGGAAATATTCTTTCTCTTAAACCCGCCTAGTTTCTTCTGGCACAAGCGCATGCTCAGCTTTAGCAGCTTTCACTAAAAATCTTGGGAGAGATGGGTATTTTCCACTACTTGGACATTTTTTTGCCTCAATCGCAAAATTATTTTTTATGCTGTCTTATTGACAAATAACTTACAACCATGGTTACCACAATTACGTTTCGACAATTTTTCAGGTACATGCTAGAACTTGATTTGGTTTGAACTAATACATTAAAATTCATTCAAATTTGTCTCATATAAAGAATATTTAGTCGGACATTAAACGTTGAAAACGCTTTCGGTCAACGTATATCCCTCGGGCCAATAGCCCTCGGGAAACACACCATCGACCTCAAGCGTTAATACCCTTGATACCTTAATAACTATTAAGTTTTTCCGAAATTACTCGAAGCATAGGTAACCAGGTATTATTAATTATTTTTTATTTTAATATTTTTAAAAAAAAAAATCTTTTTTTTACTATTTTATTTTTTAGTTTAGTTTATATTGATAACGGTAGTAGACTTGCCACCAAAACGTAAATAAATGTTTAGTTTTTTTGAGATTTTTGGAGGTTTTCTTTTTGCTCTTTTAGGCCATTTGCAAGTTTATAGGGGTTAATAGGGCTAAGCGCACTCAGTCGCTGTATCCCGGGGACCAGGACTGAAGCGATCCAGTTGTATAAAGGTTTTTCTGCTGAGTAGACAATAAGAAGTTAAAATATGAATTTGCTACAATTATATAGAACATATCTATATTTATGTTTGTTTACAGGTAAAAACTGTTTAAGAAACGGCCTTAACGTTTGATTTTCCAATAAGACACTACATAAAATTTCATCTTTTTGGTTTCCTAGGAATATTTTGCGTCCAATACATATCCTGTATATTAAAACTTGTTAACTTAATTTTTTGGTTTTAATCTTGGTTGTCATAATGGGCCAAAAATATATATTTTAATGTAAAATAATTTAACAAAAATAAAAAACATCCCGTAAACACTTTACGCCCCTAACTTAATCACGTTTAAAAATTTTAAAATGAAAAGTTTAATTTTTGTATCTTGCAATATGCAGAAAAAAAAGTGCCAGAAACAACAAGATATTCTTTCCACAACTTATTAGAAAATTTTATATAATCAATAACCCATCCTATTTAAACGTATCATACAAAAAGGAATGTTTATAAATCTTACACTAAAAATAGTTAAACCAAATGTACCCCAAATCTTTTACTTTATTTTAAGCTTATCTTTTTCTCCAACCTAACAAATGGTAAATTGATTGGAAGAACTGCATTTTTCGCTAATGCGGTAATTTGAGAAACTTTACTTTAAAGATAGAAAATACAAACCACTTTCAAGAGAGAGAACTTATTTTGCTGTACACTGAGAATCGATAAAAAAAATTGATTGATCGCTTCCTAACGTGCTAAATCAGCTCGCGTTTTTTGCGCTTTTCATCTTTTACCTTGTTATTGCCAAAGTTTCCTTTTTCTTTACTAAAAATATATATATATATATATATATATATATATATATATATATATATATATATATATATATATATATATATATATATATATATATATATATATATATATATATATATATATATATATATATATATATATATATATATATTTTTATATAAAATGGTTACAATAAAAAACGGTCAGAAATCGAAAATGTTTTTTTTTAAAATAACAAAAAAAAAATGGGAAAAAAAAAACGAATTTTTCCCCCTTTTTTTTAAAGGGTTTAAATTTTTTAAGGCCTTTATATTGACAAAAACAATACGTCAAAAAAATTCGTTAATTTAATTGAATTACTTTTTCAATTATTTTGATTAAAAAAATTGACAGTTTTACAAATTGGGTAGCTGTGTAATATGGAGGAATTTGAATATTTTTTTTACATAAAATCGAGGTAAAAAACTTTTTACGTTTTTTCAGAAATAAAAAAGAGTTTTTTCGCCTTCTTAACAATTATTTAATGTTAGGAAAACATTTTTTGCTTAAAACAAATTAAATCTCTTTGCGAATTTTTAACAGAAATCTTACTGAAAATCTGGTTTAAAACTACTCCTAATAACGCTTCTTTAAATGCATCAATCGGCTTGTTGTTTATCAAGTTACAAGAATTTTTTTTCCTGGCAGCCGTCTTGACTTACTACCAGAGGGAGAGCAGCCTCCTGGGCTTTTTGTGCCTAATTTCCATTTTTTTTTATCCCAAACCTCCCATATCTTTTGATCTCGCAAAACTCGAGATAGGATGGTTGATATATTCCTGTGGGCTCATTTTCAATTGCCCAAATAATGCCTTTTTTTATGATTCAACTCTTTACATTCGCATAAGATATGGTAGGCTGTTTCTTCCCCCTCGTGCACATTCTGCAACTTAAAACCCCTTGATGAGCCATTTTGAGGTGTCCTCGTAGGTTATTTCCCTCCAGCCATACTGTTTGGAAGTCCGAATGCCTTTTCCCCAAAAAGTTTTTGCTTTTCCAAAACTTCCAGTTCTTTTAAGAATTCTCATGTCAGCTTGGACATTATCTTAGGGTTTGCTAGTATCCATAGTGACGGTTAAAGTTGACATGAGTTTAAAGCGAATTTCAAATAATCTGAGAAAATTTTAAACGTTTCTGTCAATTTGTGCAAACAAATTCTAAAGAAATATAATTTCGCTATTTAAAAGTTTTTTATAAAAACAAGTCAAAATTTTTATTTTGAGCCGAAAAAGTAAACAAAGCCCCTTTTGGTTTTTTTAAAAAAGAACCAAATTCAACAAACATTGTTCGCGCTCGAAGCATTTCCAAACTGGTTAGTTGACAACAATAGCTTTAGGGAAATGGTCATTCTAAATGATCCATAACCATTTGTCGGTCAGATGTCTTCGGTAATATATGAAAAATAAACATTAACCGACTATTTTAGCACTAAAATATTATTATTTTTTTGTTTTCAAACTTTAAAAAAAAACGCGAACAATGAGTTGTTTGGGGAAAAAAACCTTAATTAATTAAATCTTTTTGGAGGTATCTAAGGGTCTTAAAAAAAACTTTAACAAAATTTTTTTTACCAATGAAAATTATAGTTTTAAACACAAAATTTTTTTTTTCCTTTTGGGAGAAATTACATTACAGACCCAAAACATATAGTAAGAGCCTTTTACAACAAGCAATCATTACAGCATAGAAAACCATTACTTCATAAAAATACAATTTAACAAAAAGGAAAAAACATTTATTTTAAACCGTGTGACTTAAAGAACAATTACTGTATCAAACAATTGTTGCTGAATATTTTTTAAATTTATTTACCACAATTTTTACAAAAACTTCTAAGGTCAAAGTTATACAATGTTATATATCCTTCTGGAATTTTTTATTTTATTACCAATGCTTTTTTCCAAGTATCCTTTAGTTATGCTTGTGGATCGCTATCCCCCTTGCCGTTTGAAATTCCAAATATTAGCGCCACTTCCCAAAAGATGTTCTTTCAAAAATGACCGGGAATTTGCACAATTTTTGGGAAAAGAGAATGCCAACTGGCTGTACTGTATATTTTCCATAACGAAAAAACAGAAATGATAAGTATTTGTGGTAGATTCTACACCCACGGTCCCACGGTAAATACCTACACGTTATTTTTTTTTTTGGTATCGCGTAATGTTAAACCAACATTGTTTCGGATCTTCATATTTTTAGTTGTTAAACGGCAAAAATTTGCACGCCTATGCAGCACCCCAAAAAATTTACTACTTTAATTAACAGAAACGTGTCGTCTGAAGCTTCAGAAACGTTGTAACGTTTTTCATTTTCATAAATTTTGATTTTAAGGTTCATATTTATCATTTTGGCGTTTAAAAGATAAAGACATTACCTGTTTATATTGTAAAATATCCGTATTTTTATTAATTTTATCTGCTTTTATCATAGAGGGTACCCCAAAAAACCGAAGGTTAAGGGATTTTATCCATACCAAACCAAAATTAAGCCATGTAAATAATTAAAATATACAGCCCGCTTTTTTAAAAAAAAGGGAAAGCCCCTTGCAGATCATATTATACATTTTTTTTACCCCCCCTTGATTTTACTGAAAAAAAAAATGAAAAAGTTTTTTGGGGGAGCATTTAAAATATCTTTTGAGTTTTTTTTTATCAGCCATTTCAATATAAATTTTTAAAAAAAAACTTTTTTAAAAAAAGTTTATTTGGATGCTGTCAACCGTTGTTAATTACCAAAGACAACATCCGTTTGGGTTTGGGGGTTGCCAAGTTACTGAGACGTTAGACAACCAATTTTTTTTTTTTTTTTAGTGACATTATTATAAACTGATTTTAAATAAAAGCAAAATAAATTTTTTTAAAAAATGAAAAAAAGGATGTCAGAAAAGTGACAAACCTAGGTTTTTTTTGGGATTTGTCAAGTAAAATTCCACTTTTCTGTACTAGATTAGTATTAAAAACAAGAAAGTTATTCTAAGTGACAAATTATATCTGTTTTTCTTATTATTAAGCCCAGTGATTAATTGTGCGCGTCGTATTTCATGCAGTATTGGTAATGGTTTATCATGCAATTTGTGCGAAGACACATTTTTTTCAAAAGTATAATTTTATATTTAATTATTTATCCTAAAAGTATAATATTTAAACAATATATGACCTCAAATCTGCAGCCACTGCAGTAAATATAGCAGTATGGGTTATTTGGAAGCAACGCGACATCAGCGTAATACAGTCTAGTGTTAAGGGAAACTAATTGTATTTTCGGCGTAGGCGAGGTGAAGATTGATTGATTGTTATCTAACGTGTTGGAAGGGTTGATGTGTTTTTTACGTTTCCCGTTTCTTTTTTATATACGTAATAACTTCCATTAATCTGTAAGATGATCACAAAGATTGCGTGTGAAAACGAAAAGTAAATGCTATGATTAGGTTGTAATTTCGTTAATATGTTTTTCTGGTTCGGGGCGAAAAAGTAAGTTGCCTATTATAAACTTACTATAGGAAGAAGGATGTTATAAATCCGACACATATACAGTGTGTATTAGCAAAGAGAAATAAATTTTATTAAAAAAAATGGGGACGTGTTCAAAAAACCCTGGGACACGTCGATTGGTATTTTTAGGTGGGCATTTCTTTTAACATTTTTTTTTTTATATCAGGATGTGTCATGTAACAATTGCGAATAGCAACTTTTTTAGTTTAAATGCAGCCCCTTATGGAATTTTAAGATTCCTTAGAACATTCTAGACCTATTTTATGTACAGGGTCTTTGATTATATTTACGTCGCTTCTGGAGCCTTTATTTTTTAAGATAGAAAAAATGTTTTTATAAAATTGTAGGCCTTTTTTTCCCTGTTATCTTTTAAAAAATATCAGTAAAAATATATCGCATTAAAAAATGGAAAAATTTAGCCAACTTCAACTTTTTAAATGGAACAACCCTGTATATTATGAGCTCAACGAAAGATCTATTTTTCTTGATTTCAAATATATATACATTGATGATATTTGGGTAACGTTTTGAGATATTTTAGCTTAAATAATAAATAAATTGAAAAAAATCATACGGATATCAAGAAAAAGCCACGAAAACAATAAAATTGTTATGTTGTATAAATTTATAATTTAGTTATTTTCTACATATCCTCCTTGATTTTGGATCAATTTAAACAAATTTTCCTCATTTTAATATTAACAGAAGCGGAAATAGATTGCTGATAATTATTATTTAAATTAAATATTTCATCAAATATTCTTTTTTAGAACGTTAAGATCTAAAGGCCTATTATAATATACCCTATTTTTTAAACATCCCCACAAAAATATTTAGAGGTTTTTAGGTCCGGGCTGTTCGCTGGCCATCTTATAGTACCATGACTACCGATCCAAAGATCATAACGGTTGTTAAGATAATTTGTGACAGGCATGGTATTATGGGGTGGAGCGCCGTCTTGTTGCCAAATGAGGCGGTTATATTGGCCAATGGGTAAATCCCCCCAAGAGATGTTCAACTTCGTTTTGAAGAAGATTCGTATATCGCCCCGTTTAAGTTTCCGTCTAAAAATATCGGACCAATTATCTTATTTAAGTATCCCACACCAAACACTCAGCGACCTACGGCCCTGAATCCTAACCGGCTGAATTTGGTGAGGGTTTTCTTGGACCAATAATGTTTATTTTTGCGATTAAACATTCCGCTGTATTGAAGGAAGACTCGTCGGTGAATAGAATTTTGTTTAAAAACTCTGGATCCTGCTGCATAAGCCTAGCTATTTCCAATGCGTATTGAAGTCGGTCACGCATGTTTTGTTGGAAAGATTCTGGACGGGCATAAATTTATAGGGATGAAGTTTGTAAAATTTTAGAGTTGAATGAATTTTATAATCTGTTTTATTTAGTTCAGAAGCCGCATCCGTGATTGATCTTTCAGGATTTTCTAAAATTATTAAAAGTAATTAGTGCTACTCCCATAGAAAAAGTATAATAATTACCTTGAAATAAAACGAGAATATCCAAATCTTGGTTTTCATTTCGTATAGAGTCCTTTTCTTTCTTTTTAAGGTTTTTCTTTCACTAAACTTTCTTACTGTATATCTAATAGTGTCTTTAGATGGTCCCCGTTGTTGTGGATATAATAAGTGATATTCCCTTTCACTGTCCTCACATTATTATTGTTGCCATAAAAAGACGCACAATAGCGAGTTTTTGTTCTTCTGAATAGCCCATCGAAACAATATAAATAATTCTTAATAGTTAAAATGATAAACTTCAACTTTATACAATATGGAGACGTAAATATTTATCAAACATAAATCATAGCAATTGATTGTTTCCATGGCTTTCTTGATAGCAATATGAAATTTTTTGCAATTTATTTATAAATTTAAGCTTAAATATCTCAAAAACGGTTCACCCAAATATCATCAATGTATATATATTTGAAATCAGAAAAAAAGATCTTTCGTTGCAGCGCATAATATACAGGGTGTTCCATTTAAAAAAATGAATTGCCTTATTTTTCCATTTTCTTATCGAGATATTTTTTCACTGATACTTTGAAAAGATAATAGGGAAAAAAATCATACAATTTTTATATAAAACATTTTTTTCGATCTTTAAAAATAAAGGCTCCAGAGGCGACGTAAATATAATCAAAGACCCTGTACAATGTCCTATACTTATCATTAATTGTTGTAAAAATGTTTAAAAATATATTTGTTTTTAAAAATTTGCTACAATCTTTAAGCTTTTACCTTCTAGAGATAGCCTTGCCGCTTTGCCATGCGAACAAGCTTGCAAGAAAGTAAGAAGAATAGGTGTATAACCTTTCTTTCTCGATTTATTTGCAGAGTTGTATATTATATCCTCTTTTCTTGTCTCCCAACCAGCATGCGAAGCGAAAGATACAGGTTATACACCTATTCTTCTTTCGCTCTCGCATGCTTATTTGCACAGTCGAGTAGCAAGGCTGCCTCTAGTAGATGTAGGCTCGAATATTGTAGGAAATTACTGTAAGAAAATATATATTTTTTTTTAATGTCAATTTTGCAATTTCGCAATAAAGCCGAATACACTTAATATTTTCAAAACAGTTAAATGCAGGTTTATAATATGCTACATAAAAAAATACGTTCTTAACATTTTAAAGATTCCAAAAATTAAATAATATTTGTGTGTGTGTGTGTGTGTGTGTGATGTATGTTTGTATATATGTTTGTATGTATGTTTGTAGGTATTTTTGTATGTATGTTTGTATGTATGTTTGTATGAATGTTAGTATGTATATTTGTATGTGTGTGTGTTTGTTTGTATGTTGGTATATTTATATGGATGTTCTTATGTATGTTTGTCCACACAATTTCCGAAACTATTAATCGAATTATGACCATTCTTTTTTTATTGGCTTGATTTTACTTTAACTCAGGAAACAGTAAATATTTCGTCATAATCGGTTCAGTACTTTTTATAATATGGATTAATAAGTTTAAGTATAAATGCCTGAGTTATTAATATAAGCGAAAGCATTGGTGTCAAAGAAAAAACATCTCAAAACCTTGGGTTGTTCTAATGCATGAAAAAAAAATTATCAGCAAAATCATAAAAGAAATTTGCAATAAATTTATAACAAAAAAGAACAATTTTTACCAAAAACTAAAAATAACAAAATAATAAAGTAATTTAAAAAAGTTAAATCACAATTATCAAGAAAGGAAATTAACTCAAAATTTTTAAATATAATTTTTTACAAACACTTAAAACAACAAAAAATATATCAAAAGTAGGTCCGAAACAAATGGTTAACAATTCTTTTTAACGTCGGCGTCAATTATTAAGAAAAATACCCATCACATATAAAAAAAGGAATTAAGAGGTTGTTACGTAAAATGTTTTTCTCCACTCCATTTTGTACTCGATATTTTGTTTCTATTTTCATTAACTTTTATATTTGATGGCTTTGCTGGCATAGAAAAAATTGTAGGTCCCCAATTTGTTTCCTGCCTACTTTGGATTTGGTGTTTGTTGGTTAATTAAGTGTAATAATAAAATATTAATTTTAGGAATAAAAAAAGTTATTGAAAAATTAATTCTCCGACCACTAATACAGTGTGTCTGAGTTTTTAAGTCTTTACAATAAAAACGCAGAACATAGAAACTTACATAAAATAACGTAAAAAAAGTAAACAACAGCAACCTTTTATTTTTAAAACTTCCGTTTACTTAGTGTATTTTCCGGAAACTATTATCTATTTTGTGTTTGTGAGCATGAACTAAGCTAAAAGTGGTTTATGTTTTTTATAGTTATCTGTTTAGCCTTTTTTTACGTAACTATTTGTAACAATAAGTTTTTAATAATAAATAAAATATCAACAACTTTTCAGGACGTAGAGACTTTTAACCAAATACAAATATTTCAAAAAAAGTTGGCAATAATAAAAATAAACAATAAAATCATCTGTTAAAAAAAGGTTTTTTTAAGTTTTTATTTGCACTAATATGATGATAAAATAGTAAAAATAGAAAACGCACGATTTACTTTTATTTTAGATATCTTCTAAAACATCTTAAATTTACCAGCAGTTAATAAATAAGTTTTAAAAAATCCGTCTTTAATAAAAAATTGCATTTTCAGTTCAAATCAATAGAATCCACTTATTTTAAGTTATAATGCTAAAAAAAGTTTCCTATACTTGGAAAACAATTAAAATTAATTTTCAAATAATTGCTTTGTTTTTATTTTTATAGTAATCCTTTAAAAAATACAGATGAACAATAAAAAAATAATTAACTGATCATTTTGTTGTTTATTTTAAAAAGCTCCGAAAAAAAATTATCAAGCCAACTTCATTATAAGCTTTAAAGTTAGCACATATTTTATCAACCTAATTACTTGAAAAGGGTGCATCTTATTAATATTAATAAAATGTACCTTTTTAGTTTTAAAAACCTTAAACATTTGTTGCAAAAAAAACCGTCAAATTAAAAATTGGTGCAATATTAGCTTTGGCCCAAACCAGAAGCGTCACAGCTTCTGCTCAAAAATTTTAAAATTTTAAAAAGAAAAAAATGTTAAAAAGCCTTATGACAGTATAAGTATATCTTCTTTGGAGTGCCCTAGTCCAATTTAGAAAATGACCCAATTTTGTGCAATTCTTATTAATAAAATGTACCATTACCCGTGCTAATTTTTAGTTTACTCTAAATATGCTTATTTATTTTATTGTATGGTTAGTACAAATTTCAATAAAACATTTTTTTCCACATATTTTATTATTTATTTTATTCCATCACATTAAATTTAACTGCAGCTTTTGCATTAAATTTAGCGACGTAGGTAATTTGGAAACTTGCAGCATCAGCAATATAAACCGCTTTCTAATGGAGACTAACTGTATCCCGAGTATCCATGAAGGGATGATTGATTGATTACCATCTAGCGTGCTAAGGGAGTTCATGTTATTAACATTATTAATTTTTATCCTTTTTACTGGTAAAAATTCCTACGTTGAAAAAGAAGAAATGATATGCGTGTTATTGCGATTGTAGATTTTTTATTTTATGATTTTAGCTGATCTAATTTACATGTTACATTATTGGTAAAATGTCGGCGGGAAATAAAGATTGGTAAATGTCTTTGTACGCGAATGACTTTACTTTTATTACATCGGTCTAAAGGATTCCTGTAATGCAGGTATGTGCATATTTTATAAATGGTTTTGTAAAAATTCTTTGCATCTAAATAGTTTTAAAACAACTTACTTGGATTTTATATTTCGCAAAATAAACAATGTTTAAACCTTAATATTAAAATAAACAATAATGCTATTATGATATCAGAACCTACTAAATTTTTAAGCTTGATCTTAACTGAGAATCTTAACTGAAAAAGAGCACTGTTTGATTTTCTTTAAATTAAATCAATTTTCGTATTTATTAAAAAAATTTAAAATTGTACTATTAACAACTCTTTCATTTTATAATGCATGCATTGCATAACGTATTTGTCATAGCATAGTTTTTTGGGGCTTTTTGCCCTACTGCTAATTCAGTTTTCACTTTGCAAAAACGCATTTTAGGATGAATTTTGAGAATCACTCAGATGGCAAGTTGCAGGTCGCTTTTTAAAGATCTTTGTATACTTACTTTTCCGGGGTTTTGATATACGAACTTTCAAAATACATTTTTCTAAATATGATAAGAATACCAGCCAGCCATTGCTGTGCATAGTCATTTCATCCGCTTTGTAGATAGTCTTCAAGTTTAATTAAGAAAACCTAATTTAGCAAAAAAGTCACCAGAATATTTGGGAATTACAGTGTTTAAAAAATTGCCCGTATATTTTAAAGATACTAAAATTGTATACTAGTTTAAGAACCAATCAAACTTTACTTGATAAGTTTGGAATGTTCTAGTTTTAATGAGTATTTCTTGGCATAATGAATCAATATTTTTTAATGAAATTTATTATATGAATGAAATCTACTACTAAGTATTCTACCAGGCTTAGTGTTTGCACGTATAAATTGTAATTATATGTCTATTAACGGTATCTATATACAGACAGGGGCAATCTACTAGGTATATAGCAATGGACCGGACGAATTAGCGATTACCCTCTAAGCACTGCAGCCGAGGTTCGCGCGACCAACCGGCGTGCTTTCGTTCAATCCTCAGTAACTTTGTAACCACGGATGGGTTGGGATGTACTGCCGTGTTTCATGTTTTTCATAACTATTTACGCATGTAGGAGATTAAATTCGCTATTACTTATCAGAGTTTTTTGAATTAAAACAATAATAAAATTATTATTTCGATTCTAAGGAAAGAAAACATGTTATTCTAAAAATTTCAACTAAAGACTAAAAATAATTCTACATAAAAAAATAAGTTAAAACAAAAAAAATAATAAATTAATTAATGAAGCAGTATTCAAACAATCCACGCCTTTCCGCTAAACAATGTCCTAAGCGATCATAGAAACTTCTTCGAACATTGTTTAACATCACAGGTGTAATTGTTTGAAAAACATTGCGAATTTTTACACGCAATTCATCAAGATTCATAGCGCGATCACCCGAAAATCATAAATTTTGATTTTGCATAACCCCAAAGAAAATAATCGTTACGAGCTAGATCGGAGAGCGAGCGGGCCACGGTACTGTAGCTCTCAATCCAGCAATAAGACGGTTTGAAAAAGTATTATTTTAATAATTCAAAACCAAACGTGTATTATGTGCTGGACAGCCATCTTGTTGAAACCACACTTCATTAAATCGAGGACCTGCCAATCGTCTAATTTCTGGAACTATTTGCTGTTGCAAAAAGTTCCAAATATTTTTGACCAGTTAAGTTACCATCAATAAAGTATGGCCCAATAACATGTTCCCCATAAATACCGCTCCAGACATTTTCCTTTTGAGGACGCTGAGTTCTAAGTTCAAAATACCTATAAATTTTCCTGAGACCAATAACGGGTGTGAGTGGGATTATGCCTACCATGGAGTGAAAATGTGGACTCAACAGTAAAGACAATGTTTCGAATAAAATCTTCATTTTCATTTGCCTTATTTATCATGTTTTCACAAAACTCCATTCTCCTGATCTTGTCCTCAGGATAAATTTCTTGGGTTTTTTAAACTTTGTATGAACGATACTTATTTTTTTTTTAATATTCTCCTCACCGTTCTTGTACTTAAATCATCCTCATCCGCAAGCGCACGTGTTGACAAAGTTGGATTTTCATTAATTAATGCCAACAACTTAATTTCTTTCGCTTCTCGTTCCTCATTAACTTCTTGGACGTTTTGTATTTTATGGTTTCTGGAAGAAACGCACCCGTATTTTTAAAAATTATTTATAATTCCTGAAATCGTACTAATTGCAGGGTGTGGCCTATTAGGATAATTCTCAGCAAATATATTTTTTACCCGCTGTAAAGAATTACCCCCCATAATACCACTGAATAATTTTAACTTTTTCCCTAATTTGATAAATATCCATTTTAGGTTTTAAATGTTTAGGATTTTTTAAAAACACACGTGTTCTTACCTTAAATTCGCCAGGCGAAATAATTTTTATACATTTATAATTCCCAACAAACTGAAAATTGTGTTACTTTGTTGTTTCTTACTGAACAAAAAAATGCATACACAAATAGCGGACGATTGCAAATTCGTCCGTTCCATTGCTTTATACCTAGTAGGGTGCCCCTGTCTGTATTTATTGTAAATATGTCAAGAAAATAAAGAAATACTATTATTACTATTACTGTTGTTATAACTTATGTTTCGACATTAATAAAATAATTTTAAAAAATATATATTTTTTTTAAGACTATTTAAATAAGCTTTTGGCATAAACATTGTAATAACTTAGTTTGGCTCTTAATTAGCTGCTAAATTATTTTTTTAACTATACAATAATAAGTTACATTGAACACAAATTCCATTTTTTTTTAATGACAATTTTATATTTTAGCGACCATTATAGCTACGTTTAATATTAACAATATGACACTCGGTAATTTTTTACTCTTTTTAAACAAAAAATTAAAAAGTAAGAGTAAACGTTTAGGAGCCAATAAAGAGTCGGTGGAAAAAAACGATAAAAGTCCATTTTGGAACCAAAAAAAGACTAATTATTAGAAAATGAAAGTTTTGATAATCCTTAAGGTTACAAAATAAATATAACGATATAAAACCGCTGGCCGACCGTAAGTGGGAATAATCCTGAGGCTCCAGTTTTACCGCTAATGGCATGCAAATCCTGACGTCACTAATTTCCTGTAAAACTGTTTGATATTTTTAGTTTTAGTCGAGTTTTTTTTCAGTACTTCCAAAGAAAATTCTAAGTTTTAAAAGCAAATTCTCTATTTTTAGTTTTTCGTATATTTAATCAAATTGTCCTCCAATTCCAAATTTCGAAAAAATATCGGTATTTGTCTTGAAAAAATTTCAAATGGCTATAGTTAAAAAAAAACATAGATAATTGAATTACCGAAAAAAATCTCAATGGGGATTCGCTTTTAAAACTCAGATTTTCCTTTGGAAGCGCAACATTTTTTTCTCAAACTTCATAATAAAAATTTCCTTTACCAAAGTTTTTCCTCTGGTGCCAATAGCATCTATGGTATGTATTTGTCTCACTTTATTTGTAAATCCACGAGCTGCCACTGGTATACATAATAACAGGGTTAAAGACATGAGGAAATAGGGGTGCCAAATTTCTCTAACACCGCTAAATTATACTAAGAAAATAGGTAGAATCCAATAATGGTTTTTCATGCATTTACACAATATTATAGTTATAAGGATATTAATTGTTTGGCAAGGGTTATGTCAGTTGATTAATGTTATTCCATTGTTTGTATTTCACCAACCCCAAAAGTTTTAAACAATAGTTTGTAGATTTGATGTAAATAAAAAATGATTACTAGAGTTAAGTCCGAATTGTTAAATTATATCTAAAAATACCGAAATTGTTAGGATTTTTAAACATAATAAAATAAAAGTAAGAACAAAATAAGTATATTAACAATAAAGTGACTAATAACAATAATTAAAGACATATACATACCGTTTATATTGTAGAATGTGGACTAAATCTAGAAAAACGTAAGTTTGGAAACTAATAATGAAAGAACCTACTTACCTGAAACTTTTTATTCTTTTTAATATTTAGACACGGGAACTGTAAGAGAAAATTACAAAATAGGGTAACTTTTTCAAACTATGCCGTTGTTTCGTCGTTATATTTCGACATTTTTAAGGCTTCGGTAAAAAAAAATATTTAAAAGGTTAAAAAAAAACCTGAAGTTGTAATATACGAACAAATGTGACTTGCACTTACCTAGTCTTGTAAAGTTATTTTTTGTGAAGATGTTGACCATAGTAAGTGGACATACTTATCTAAAAAAAACACCAATTACCAAATAGTTAATCAACTGTAATTAAAGCATAAAATTTATCCTTTGGTTATTTATGACAAATAATATCAAAAAGCAACTTACACAATTCTCAAAAACACGACGGTACAAGTCAAGATGTCGTAATATTAAGATTCTTTATTTGTTTATTTTACATATTCTTAGATTTTTAATTAATATTTTAAATAGAATTATTAGGTTAACTTTCTTATAACTGAGTATAAAATGAAACTTGTTTTATTCATTTAAATAGTTTTTAAACTTTTTACGACCATAATTATCAACAAAATAGAGCCTTTTTATGACAAAATTTTATTTTTGTAGCATGGTTTGGTTCTATAAAAGGTAATTGCATAATTATTATAAACTTGTTTGAGAAGTAAAATAAATTGCGCTATATAAGTTAAAACATATACCTATCCTTTTAAAATTATAACTCGTTTAGGCACTACAAATGCGATCTTAATGTTATTAAATTCAGGTTATTATAAAGAGTCGGATCGATCTAAAAACTTTACGCCAATTTTATTTAGAAATAAGTAGCTTATTCAAAATTTTAAACAAATAAAAAAATATAAAAAGACATCCGGAACCTTTAACTTTG
The DNA here is from genome assembly GCA_019359885.1 of Listronotus oregonensis. Lineage (NCBI taxonomy): Eukaryota > Metazoa > Arthropoda > Insecta > Coleoptera > Curculionidae > Listronotus > Listronotus oregonensis. Next base: position 128,485 of record JAHBCN010000104.1, on the reverse strand, counting down.
CTGCCATTTACATGACTTTATGTTTCCATAACAAAATCAAGATCTTTATATTGCAAATACTAAAAAAACTGTAGTTTCTTTTAAACCCTGCATTACTATATATAATTGATAATCATAAAATAATACCTGATGTAAATAGATATTACTGTATCTTTTTAAATTTAGGATAAAACTACAACTTAGTCTTTTAAGTTTTTATAAAAAAAAACCCTTAATAAATACTAAAATATTTTTTTTAATCCAAAATTTTTAATTTCGAAAAAATTGTATTTTCTATAAATACTTTAAAAAATAAAATATAAATTGTACTGCTGTCAAGTCAAACTAATCATATAGTCTGTTATATGGGTTTTAGAAAATAATTGCCTTATTATAAGTATGGTAATATCTATAACTAAAACAAAAGATAAAACTTTAAACCATTTTTAAAATTTTTATTTATATTAAACATAATTGTGTATACTCTGACTCACCGTTTTTAAGGTAGTGGAAAAGCAAAGGTACATATACCAAATCGTGCTATTTTCTTACAAAAATAAGAAACTTTAATTTTTATTTTATTAAAACAACCTTACTTACCTTAAAGCTTCCTAACTTAAGAGCAAATAAAAATATTCGTTGTTAAGTTGGGTTTATGGTTATTAAACTAAAATATAAAAATATCTTAATATTAAAAGTAAGAGGTATAAAGTCATATACACTTTTTTGAGTTTGTGGGTTGATCAATTTTTTAGCATGGTATAGTTAAAATAAAAATTAACTTGTCTTTGTTATTTAATCATTTTTTACCTTTAGCTTAATTTGAAGACTTTGTTTTAGAATAAAAATAATTTTTAGTATTAAATATTATTTAATAAGTTAAATTTGCACACTTTGACAGACAAAAAAAGGTTTTAATTTAAAACCGTGTTACCTCAGCTGTACCACTGTGTTTAATTAAACATAATTTAATAGTACCTATAATAATTTTAATAAGGTACTTGAAGGTTTATTGATTTTAACTTATGATTTAAACTCCTTATATTTTTATTTATATAAAAACTAAAGGATCCATAAATGCCTAGACAACAAAGAAATACAAAGTAAAAACCGCTACACTTCCAAACTTTCTTTAAATATTTAATTATTCAGAAGTTTCGAGAAATATCAGTAACTGCAAAAAAAGGTTATCTTTTTTGGCATTGAAAACAAATACTTTAAGATATAAATTACTTATATTATTTTTCAAATATAACGTATATTATATTTTGTCTAGACTACTTAAATAAAAAAAAATCCAATCAAGAAATAAAAAAACACATTTACTGTTATATAACTGTTATATAATAGAAGGTATTGATCTTGGCTTAAAAAAATACGTTTTTATGTGCAAAACTATTCTGGTCTTTAGGCTAAGAGTCTTTCTCAAAGAACTAAAGCCTGAGTACTACCTGTCACGATATGAAACTTAAGAAAATTTAAAGTTAATTTTTAAACAATTTACTGTTTTGGAGGGAAAGCAAAACTTCAACAGGTACGATTTACAGTCAAGACGCTATGGGTATGGGACAGTTACAAAATGGGAAGGGCAGAAATTTTCTAGAATTTTTGTAAAGGGATGCAAAATATATTAAACTGACTTATATTTAAGAGAAAAAGTGGTAGTTTATCAGGTGCAAGACGAGAATAATTTCCAGTGATAAAGGAATTATTTATAGGGCAAGCGGTTGTTTCTTACGATAAGAAGTAAGAAGTGCTGTGGTAAAAGCTATAATTAGAACAAAAAAATCAGAACTCACAGTTAGTTTTGAATAAATAAATACAGAATGTACTTGTTAGTTAAGGAAATATATTATTTTACATAAAAGGAAAATAAAAAATTTCCTGGAAGTATATAAAACAACGAATCTAATTTGTTTATGTTAATAAACTTATATTGCTTGCTCCAAATTAATAATTGCTTCTTTAAAACAAGAAAATGGACAGGATTTTTAGTGTCGATTATAATTATAATTAAAAGAGATATTTCTGTTACTCGGCGACGTCTAGTGTCTTTAAATAAAATATGCATTTAAATGGTGCAAAAGAGAAAAGATCATTATTGTAAAGAAAACATGGTCACTTTTTTGTAAAACTTATATATTCTAGTTTTATTTGGTGTCCCTCTTTGCAATACTAAAATTTGATTTGATGGTTTACAACAACTAAACTAATTTAAATCAGCTCCAGGTGTCTAAAAAAAGATGTAAATTTAACCAATTTGTAACACAAAAGTTTTGCTTTTTTTATTTTGAATAAGAAACAATATTTTTAGTCAAATGGTGTTAATGATAAAACAATATAGGTTTCGCACATTCTTTTTCTTACAAACTAGCCTATTTTATAGCCGGTCCCAATATTAAACTTTGGCAATTTCTTATATTGTTTCTTTAAAGTTAAAATATAGATCATCTACCAAATAAAAAATTCTTTGATCAGAAATATTAGACAAACAAATGGTTTTTTGCTATAAGGAAAAATACAAAAGCTACAAGTTAAAATAGACGCATAGTTTAATAGCACATATTTTTAGACGATTTCTGGTATACTTAAGACCCAGAGGATATATAAATGTTAAAAAAAGAAACGAATGATTTGCTTTTCTTGGGGTATTATATTAAATATTTTATAATTAACAAAAGCCACTTTCAAAACAAATAACACTAGTAACCCTGACAGCAAACAAAAAACCAAAGAACGAATGTAAAAACAAAAATAATAAAGCAAATAACCAAACCCAGGAAAAGATAGAATAAAACAAACCAAGCGAGCAGATTTTAACTCTTTCTCGTGGTAACAGATAAGTACAAATACTATTGTAAGAAATTTTTTGATAATATAAACCTGTATTTTAAATTTTATGCGTCTGTGGTTATTTATATACAGACAGGGGCACCCTACTAGGTATATAGCAATGGACCGGACGAATTTGCAATCGTCCGCTATTTGTGTATGCATTCTTTTTTGTTCAGTAAGAAACAACAAAGTAACACAATTTTCAGTTTGTTGGAAAATTATAAATGTATAAAAATAATTTCGTCTGGCGAATTTTAAGGTAAGAACAGGTGTGTTTTTAAAAAATCCTTAACATTTAAAACCTAAAATGGATATTTATCAAATTGAGGAAAAAGTTGAAATTGTTCAGTGGTATTATGGGTGTAATTCTTTACAGCGGGTAAAAAATATATTTGCTGAGAATTATCCTAATAGGCCACACCCTGGAATTACTACTATTACAAGAATTATAAATAATTTCCAAAAATACGGGTGCGTTTCTACCAGAAACCATAAAATACAAAACGTGCAAGAAGTTAATGAGGAACGGGAAGCAAAAGAAATTAAGTTGTTGGCATTAATTAATGAAAATCCAACTTTGTCAACACGTGCGCTTGCGGATGAGGTTGATTTAAGTACAAGAACGGTAAGGAGAATATTAAAAAAAAAATAAGTATCGTTCATACAAAGTTCAAAAAGCCCTAAAAATTTATCCTGAGGACAATATCAGGAGAATGGAGTTTTGTGAAAACATAATGAATAAGGCAAATGAAAATGAAGATTTTATTCGAAACATTGTCTTTACTGATGAGTCCACATTTCCACTCCATGGTAGTCATAATCCCACTCACACCCGTTATTGGTCTCAAGAAAATTTACATAGGTATTTTGAACTTAGAACTCAGCGTCCTCAAAAGGTAAATGTCTGGAGCGGTAGTTATGGGGAACATTTTATTGGGCCATACTTCATTGATGGTAACTTAACTGGTCAAAAATATTTTGATCTTTTGCAACAGCAAATAGTTCCAGAAATTAGACGATTGGCAGGTCCTCGATTTAATGAAGTGTGGTTTCAACAAGATGGCTGTCCAGCACATAATACACGTTTGGTTTTGGATTATTTAAATAATATTTTCCAAACCGTCTTATTGCTGGATTGAGAGCTACAATACCGTGGCCCGCTTGCTCTCCTGATCTGGCTCCTAACGATTATTATCTTTGGGGTTATGCAAAATCCAAAATTTATGGTTTTCGGCATGATCGCGCTATGAATCTTGATGAATTGCGTGTAAAAATTCGCAATGTTTTTCAAACAATTACACCTGTGATGTTAAACAATGTTCGAAGAAGTTTCTATGATCGCTTAGGACATTGTTTAGCGGAAGGCGGTGGATTGTTTGAATACTTGCATCATTAATTAATTTATTTAAACTTTTTTTTGTTTTTGCTTAATTTTTTTATGTAGAATTATTTTTTTAGTTTTTTGTTGGGATTTTTTTGAATAACATGTTTTCTTTCCTTAGAATCGAAACAATAATATTATTATTGTTTTGATTAAAAAAAAAACTCTTTTAAGCAATAGCGAATTTTATCTCCTACATGCGTAAATAATTATGAAAAACAACAACAAAGTTAAGGATTGAACGAAAGTGCGCCGGTTGGTCGCGCGAACCTCGGCTGCAATGCTTAGAAGGTAATCGCAAATTCGTCCGGTATATTGCTATATACCTAGTAGGGTGCCCCTATCTGTATTACAAAATTAAATAATTTACTTTATTTAAAAAGTTTAAGACATATGTTTATATTTTTTTTCGTATTCTATTCCAAGGAGTCCGTCGGTAATATTCTTGCCTTATTTTTTATGAACATCCTGTATAATAAAAAACCAGATAAATAACTATTTATTTTTTCTTGCAAAAAAATGGTTAAAAACCGTTTTTTTTTTTCATGTTTTAAAACAAAAAAATATTTTACCAAAGAATTTGCCACAACTACATAATATTATTTTAAAAGTTATGTCACAATAAACTTCTCTACTTTACCCAATTAGCTATACCTATATTTAAAGCAAACAAATAAATGTAATTAATAAATTAATTTAGTTTTTATTTAGTATTTAAGATAGTAGTGGCAGATAATACAACAATATAATATCTAATTGTCTTCATCCCATTATTATTTTGCATCTACGTTTTAAACTTTGGGCTATAATAATATCTCGGATGGTTATAGCTTCGTCGGTATTGATCAGATAATAGCGCTGAGTTATTATAGGGGAGAATATATAGAGACAAATGAGCATAAAATAGTACCCGTATTTATTGGTTAAGCACAATTTAGAGTTATATTATTCAATTATTGTTTTGGTTAATCGTTGCTGTAAAATTTTATTATTAGATTAAGTAAATAAAGTTGTTTTAGATGCCACCAGAAAATACCAGAATATTTTACAGAATCTAAATAATAAGAACAAAAAAGCATATTTTATTATAATATTTAGCACTAAGAAAAATAACTGCAAAGGTGTAAAAAGTATGATTCTCACGATTTTAATGGACGATAGTGGAGCTCAAAACAAGTCAAAAAGGCCAAAAACATATGAGTCAAAAGGTAATTTTTTTAACATGGCTGTTTTAAGTGTAAAAAATTTGTCAACACCGCACCCACTTTATCACATCGAGTCGAACGTCGAACGTTTTTTTACGGGGTTCTACATATTTACACTTTATTTAAAAAGATGTTTATTTACGAAGTGGCGAATATAGCGTAAGAGCTGCAGAACCTCCAAAAATTAGATAATAATAAAAATTATTTTTGTCAATTTATTTTAATATTAAATTTAAAATTATATTTAGGAGAAAAACAATTATTTATTGTTTGGCTTATTTTCTAATTCTTTTGGAGGGTATGTAGCTCCGCAGCTCATATGCACCAGCCCTTTCCTACGAAACAAAAAATATTTTTTTCTTTTCCTTTACTTCGCATTCTAATAATCAAATCATCAAATTTTTGTTCTTCAGTTTCAACACAAGCCTTACTTTTAACACTATTCTTTTCTGCCTTACTAATTTAGCCCCATTAAAAATTCTCTCACCCCAATCACCCAATCCAAAATGTAAAGAATTTAGGTCTGGAGATCTTGCTGGCCATTTTCTTGGGTCTGGAACATTTATGCCAATCCAACGATTTGGATAGTTAGTGTTTAGGTATTCAGTGACTCCTCTAATGATATTAGGTGGTGACCCATCATGATGAAACTATAAATTTAGCCTTTGTTGCAAGGCCAAGTCCTTCAACGTGACTTTCATAAGCTGAGGTAAGTTTTGTGTCAAAAAATTTATACGCTGGCCCTGTAAGATTTGGAGGTAACTCGAAAGGGTCAATCACCTTATCACCAAGAATACTTATCCAGATGTTTATTTTAAATCGTTTTTCAAAATGTGTTTCTCGATTGGTATGGGTATTTTCTTGTGATCAAGTATGTGTATTGTGAAAGCTTAATATCCCATCTCTGGTAAAAGTACATTCATCAGTTACCAAAGTGCTATCAGGTAACCGTTGTTTTTTTTGCAAAAACCATTGGCAGATTGCTCATCTGCGTGGAAAATCTTTTGAAAGTAAAGCCTGCACACGTTGGTGGTGATAGGGATAAAGAAGATTTTCCCGTAAGGTCCTGTGAACTGTGATATATTATAGGTTTACTTCTTGGCCTAATAATCTCGTACTTATACCAGGATTTTCCTTCACAATTTTTAAAATTATTTTTTCTTGTTCCACAGTTATGTACCTTTCAGGTCCTCTATTTAGATTTTTCGGTTGCACACATCCCGTACAGCTACACCATGGTTGTCCTAAATGGATGTAGCCATCGCTGAAATCTTTTAGGGTAAATTTGAGCTGCAAATTTAGCATTTTGGTTTGTCTCGCCGTAAATTATTAATATATTGGCATATTTACGATTTAAAAACATTTTAAACTAAAGTAGACAAAAATACCGCGACCAGTACGCACAATGCACGACTGACTTGACGGGCTCCATGCACGAGGCTTCTGGGTAGCGCTTTTGCCAGTTTTTTTTTTAATTTTTAACTTAAAGAATTTATTTTTGTTTTTAGGTTGAAACATTTAAAATCCATTTAATTTTTTTGGCAAATGGATCTCATAATAGGTGATTAAGAGAAATGTGGCCAATTGTTAGGCTTTTCTGAAAAAAAAACTCTTGTAACTTTGATATCTTTTGGACAAAAATCTATCAAGTTTTGACACATGTCATATATACTGTTTGACTTGTTTTGAGATTCACTATCGCGCTATATATACATTTAGATAAAATTAAATTAAATTGCAATTTTATCAAGATTTTTGTTCTATGGTTAGTTGGTTGGTATAAAGCGGTATTGATCATGTGCACATATTTGCACTGCAGCCTATTGAGTTATTGTGCTTCCCTTTCTTGTTGTGGGAGTCTGCTGCCCCTAATTAGATTTAGTAAATTTTTACTAATATATTCTTAAAGAAGGGAATTTTTGCTATATATATTTCCAAACAGTATATGTCTATTTATGTCAGTGCAGTGTCAGTCAGTTGTATATTTTGCGTGAGGCTGTTTCCTCCTCTCCCTCCAAAGCCTGCAACTTGTAGGATTTTTATGTATACCTATTTTCTGCAAGTGTTTATTAAGATGACAGTTGCCTGTCAGAAGTCCCAATGCTTGTCTAAACGAAGTGCGCTCCAAAAGGAAAATCTCAGCTGTTTCTTAGAAGATTACCTAGCATTTCCTTCACAGGTGACGCATGTCAACGATCCAGATGTTGTTTTTCGTACCTTCTGTCTATTGTTGTTTTCATCGCCTGCTTTATAGTCCGAGTACTGGCTCTAGACTATGAAAATTTTTAGTTAAACTGGCTCTTTCTAGTTCATCTGCTTTCTCATTTTCTTCTATTTCCGTATATTCCGAAACATAAAGGATTTCTAGCCTGTTGTTTCCTTGATGTCGGTGGTACAGTGAATATTTACACAGGGTTAATCGGTACATTAAATTGAATACTATAGATAATATACCCCTACTTAGTTCTTTAATCGTGGTAATAAAAAATAAAAATGCAAGTTTAAAACTTTTTGTAATATGTAGTATACTGGCTCTATTATTATATCTTTAAATAGCATGAAAAAGTGTCCCTAAATTAAAATAGGAAAGTTTTATAAAACCATTGAAAATTATAACTTACAAACCTGTCTTCCGTTTATAATAGGAAAACTTGGAAAAGTCCCCAAAACTTGACAACTAAACTTCCCGTTTTTATTGAATCGAATAAATTTTATTGACTCACCAAGAAACGATGGATGTTTTAACAAAGTTTCTAAAGAATTTCTAAAAGTTTGGAGTTATGTGAAATTTAAAAAATCTTTAATTGTGATATTTAAAAAAAAAATTGAAAAATCGACATTTATTTGTTGCCTACAGTATTTAAAAAGTTTGATTTTTATTGTAAGGAAATAAAAATCTTACCAAAGAAAATGGTAATGATTACATTAAAAACATATGTTTTATAAACGTCTAATTCTTTAATTTATATGTTAATTTAAAAAAAGTTAAATACAGGACAGAATGAATTTAAAGTAACCATTTCTATTTATCTAAAGGTATGAAGATAAACAGCGAGATTTACTCAATTATGTGTTTAGTTCTTAAGTAATTAATCGGCATTTAAAAAATTTTGAAAATTGATGTACTTCTTGTGATCGGTAAAAATACCGCTTTAGAACTTTTTTTGGTTTATTTTTTAATGGCGACTGAAAACTAAAAATATCTTCTTTTGATGTTTAGAAAATTGATCTTCTTCTTTGGTTATTTATCGTATTTTTTTACCTATTTTAGACACGAATTAAAATTCTCCATTTTATTTTTTATATGTCGTATATTTACCAAATTTACCTTTGTGTATTTATTAAAAAAATGCATTTTTTTAAAATTAATAATAACTACATGGCAGACATGCAGAGACTCCCGTAGCGACTCCGAGATTTTATTTTTTTTATTTAAAAAGTAATGGAACCCAAATTAAACAAACACCAGTTACCATTTGCGTCATCACTTTAAAAAATAAAAAAATATATTTTGAAAGTTAATTTTTTTGCAGGTTCTTAAAGAAAAATCTAATTTTAAAAGCAAATCATTTATTTGTTTTCTTTTTCGTTAATTTGATCAAGTTTTATAGTCAAATCCCAAGTTTCGCAAAATTATCTATATTTTTCCAAAAACAATTTTCTTCTGCAATTATTTTAGCCCTTTTCTAACAGGCAAAAAGCAGATATTTTGGTAAAATTTGGAATCAGACAATAAAATTTAATTTAATTTACAAAAAAATACAAATGGAGAATGCGCTTTTGAAACTAAGATTTTTCTATAGGGCCCTGCAAAAAATAAAATATTTAAATACTATTAAAGTCATATTTTATTATTTTGTCTAAAAAAAAAAAACAAATTTGTAAAATTTATTAAAATATTTTTTTTTTCCTGATTTTATAAAAAAATTTAAAAAATTTTTATACAGGTAAATAACTTATTTACATTTTAAAATTTAAATACCCAAATAATACACTATTATAAAAAACAAAATTTATCTTGATTATTGGTTACTAGCCTGCTTTCCATTTAAATAAGAAAAGTTGTAAAACACTTCTAAAACTTTCAGACAAGCGAATTTCAAGCCACTATTGAATCGAATAAATTTTATTGTCTTGCCAAGAAAAAGATTTTCCAATAAAGATCTTTAAGGAATACGACAGGTATTTTAAAAACAAAAAAAATATTCTTATAATACACAAGATCACTATTTTAATTATTCAATACTTTTAAAAAAAAAAAAAAGGTTACCATTGCAACGCATTTCTTTTAACAATTTTATTTTCTAGCGTTTTTAACTAACACTGAATTAGAGTGGAAATTTTTTGACGTAATGACAGATTTTTTTTGACAATTATAAAATAAAATTTAAATTTTTTACCAATAGTAATAAAAAAAATACTACATAATATAAAACATCAAGCTTTATTAAATATTAAGAAAATATTTTTGCGCCACCACAATTGGTATCATAAAAAAATGGGGCTCGCCAATCTGTTTGCTAGCACTGAATATGCACACCTCGCCCTACAAAGTGTATGCTCGGTACATTAAAGAAAAAAATTATCATTTGTAGTAACTTTAGGTTTATGTAAAATTAAAGAATACACTGTGAGAGTTTTATAATGTTGTTTATTGTGTGACTACAATAAGTTAAAATCAGTGTTACGAATAACTACGTGCAACCAGTTGCACGTAGTTATTGGTAAGCACTATGTTCACATATTTTAGTTATACAAAATAGTTTTTCCTAACACGTTTCACGCAATATTTTTTCTAATTTTAGAATATGATATGATTCTTTTTTATTAAAGTTTAAAATAAAAAAACCTTTAAAACTTATTGACGTTGTCGAATATTTTACTTTTTATCACCCAGTTGCGAAAAATTTTACTTTTTGTAACTAGTTTTGAAAAGTGTAACTTTAAATGTCAAACTTATAAAAAATATTTTTTCTTATTTTTACGAAGAATAAAAATATTAATTTAAAAAAAGCAGTAGACAAAGTGCTTTTTTTAAAAGATAGTGTTGCTATTCGTTCGGATTTTCCCAGATTTATGCTAGTATGTTTCTAGGTGTTAAGGGAAACCCGATTAATCGAAAAATAAGCAGTAAATTTAAACAAATCTTTCCACAAACGTGCCTATAATCGTTATATTTTGAACTGCTTAAAATTGTACAGTCTTATTTTTGTAAACCAGCTCACAATGCGAATGTAGAGAGGGTCTTCTTGCTAGTCATGCGGTAAAGAACGAAGTAGTGAAACTTTCTAAAGATACACTTGTTTTCTTGTTTAAACAAAATTATGTATCAAGGATGTAAGTTATTTTAAAAGACATTAAAGAAAAGATTAAAGACAAAAAATACCAAAATAGCTAATCTTACTTAAATTAAACCTTATTGGCTTACTTTTCATTTTTAATTTATGATTTTAGCTATTTACCGTTAAAACAAGTTAACTGTTCTTATTTTTATTGTAAAGTACCCTGAATATGTTGAAAAAAGTTTATTAATACTTAAGGATTTAAAGATATAAAAGGAAATAAAAGACTTTTGTATGCAGCAGGTTTAACAGTCAATCTAGATCTTCCAGAAATGAAGAAATAAACAAAGTGGAAAATTTGGGCCCCCCAAGTGGATTATAAGGGATGTTTGAAAATACTAATTTGGTTTTATTTTATCGAGTGTTGTGAGATAAGGAATTGGAATAATTTTTGCAGCAGCTGATTTAAGAATAGCCATAAAAAGCGTATCGTTGTGCATGAAAAGAAAGCTAGTCCCGAAACTTTTGACTAATATTCCTAGCAGGTAAAGTGCATGAAGAGAGGTATAGTGCATGAAGATTAAAAAATAATGGCTTAAAATAGAAATTCGGCCTTATTTAAAGCTGCCGAAACTTTACGTTTATGCCGAGTAGGATTATTCTCAAAAATAACATCCACAAGGTTAAATTATACTTTAATTTAGACTCCAGCGTGGTCACTTTCAAGTAGGAAATGAGAATTTTTACACTTTTGTCGTGACAGCAAACATAATTTGTGGTTTTAATGTCATATTTTAAACAACATGTTTAAGAAAATTAATATTAGAATAAGGGGTACTATTGCCGCTAAGTTATAAAGTTTCCCCATTTTTTTTTGGCATATTGTCCTTAAAAAGCTCTGGAGGTTATTTAACTGCTCATAACGTTGGGCGTTTTATAGTGCTTCCGTCTTCCGAGTAAATAGCCAATGACATCCCGTATTATGTGCTAATGTATGTTTATTCGGGACTAAAATTAACCAGACGACCAGCTGTTTATTTTATATGTTAATTATTGTTCCTTTTTTGTTTATCCCCTGATGGTCCATTGGGTTTTACTAAAAATAGCTTTAGTGTAGGCTAGATGAGTCATTTTTTAAAAATAAATGTATTAAGCATGATTTTTTTATTTATGGTTTTTTGTTTTTGTTGGTTTTATACCAAAATACGTGTACAAAATTATATTATTTTTAATGACCATTAAGGTTAATTTGGGTACACTTAGTTATATAGTCGAACACTATGAAATAAAGTTTTAAGAGTATAATGATTAGCTAAACAAAAGTTTACAGAGGTGGTGTTGTCCATAAATGTTTTTTATAATTTTCTGTAACATAACCGTTATAACTGCCTAGACATTTTTATCCTGTAATTTGCATATAATTTAATTACCTTTTTGCACTTATATTTTTGGGCAAATATCCAATATATATATATATATATATATATATATATATATATATATATATATATATATATATATATATTTATATATATATATATATATATATATATATATATATATATATATATATAATATATATATATATAAGATAAACAAACACTTTATGGCTTTAATATATTTAAAAGAGGTGGCGGGTGACTTATTATAAACAAAACGCATCGGCCAACGATTATAGAGTTTAGAACTGTCATATAAATTAATGTTTTATTTAAAAGGGATGTTGCTTCTATTAAATACTAAAATCAATTTTGTACCTACTTTTATTACATTTTCAATGATAATTTTTTTGGTGTTGATTTTTGAGATTTGGCTATTTGTTTATGTTTTTCTTAAACAAAAACAAAAAGATCGATATATCAGAACATTTTGTCCACAATTTAGCATTGTGTCAAATTCTAGTCTGTGAGTTCGTTAGTTTCGCCCTTCGGCTTACGTTACTACTTAAAATTGATTGAATTTTTGCTGATCTGCTTACAGTTTTTTTTTCCGATGGGAAATTGGTTGGGAATGTATGTTTTATAGTGTTTAGGTTATATGTTTTTTATATTATTTTAACATAAATGCTTAAGAAAGGATAAAAATATATGTTTTAATAATTATTTGATAAGGTTATAATATATTTAACTGAGGTTTTTTAAGTCAGATTTTTGTCAGAAAAAAAGAGATAACTTAATATATGAAAAATCTGACATAAAAAATCTCAGTAAAATATATTATAACCTTATCAAATAATTATTAAAACATATATTTTTATCCTTTATTAAGCATTTATGTTAAAAAAATAATAAAAAAAACATATAACCTAAACACTACAAAACATACATTCCCAACAAATTTCCCATCGGAAAAAAAACTGTAAGCAGACCAGCAAAAATTTAAACAATTTTAAGTAGTAACGTAAGCCGAAGGGCGAAACTAACGAAATCAAAGACTAGAATTTGACACAATGCCAATTTGTGGACAAAATGTTTTGATATATCGATCCTTTTGTTTTTGTTTTAGAAAAACATAAACAAATAGCCAAATCTCAAAAATACACCAATAAATTATCATTAATAATAAAGTATTAAAAAATTGTTTAATGTTTATAGAATAATTTTTAAAAAACATATTATATGTTTTAATTTTAATCGTTGGCCGATGCGTTTTGTTTATAATAAGTCACCCGCCACCTCTTTTAAATATATTAAAGCCACAAAGTGTTTGTTTGTCTTAATTCTATCCAAGACTTCGTTGAGCAAAAACTGTTTTTAACCATGTAGTTTTAAATTATTTTATAATTTTTTTTACCTGTGAAGTGAATAAAATAATGTTACATTTATATCTGAAATAACCCTTTTGGGTTAACATGAACTAAAAATTATAATTTTTTTATATATATATATATATATATATATATATATATATATATATATATATATATATATATATATATATATATATATATTATATATGACGAATTCCATAAAAATTCGCACCTTAACTGAACCCAAAAATTGCAAAATTGCTTTTTTGAACACTTACCTGCCCAAATATTTTTTTTCATCAAGTAGTACCTCTAACAAAATGTTTCCATTCGCGAACCAAAAAAAAATATAAAAGGGTATTTTTTTATCCACTAAATATTTTTTTTTGCAAAGGATATTTTCGCTGGTTCGTCACCCCTTAGCTAAGAACGCTAAAAATAAAGATTCCGTAAATGTTTAACAGGCAAAATTTTGGTACCAATAGTTTTGTAAAGATTTCTAGAATACAGTTTAATCACTTAACTAGCTCAAATCGAGTTGTTTTAGATGGTTTAGGAGGTTATTCGTCCGGCCAAAGCGTCGTTTTAATGCCATTTACGCAATCTGACCCGAATTTCGAGTAAAATCGACCTTTGTAGGTGAGGCAAACCTACTATAGGGGTACCAATGGCTTCCTTATGGTTCCTACTATGCAACCTATTTCTTTGCTAAGCCCAGCGAAGCGCGTTCAAAAAACTATAAGCGGTTATTTAGATCAAAAATAGCCGTTTTTTCACGATTTGGTCCGAATTTCGAGTGAAATCGACCTTTGTATGTGTGGCACACCTACAATATTGGTACCAATGGCTTCCTTTTAGTCCCTACCATGCACACTGTGTCTTTACTAAGCTCAGAGAAGTGCGTTCAAAAAGCAATAATCGGTTATTTAGCCCGAAAATAGCCGTTTTTCACGATTTGGTCCATATTTCGAGTGAAATCGACCTTTGTGGGTGAGGAACACCTACAATATCGGTAGCAATGGCTTTCTTTTAGTCCCTACCATGCCACCCGACTCCTTACCAAGCCTATCGAGGCACGTTCAAAAAGCTATAAGCGGTTATTTAGCCCGTAAATAGCCGTTTTTTCACGATTTGGTCCATATTTCGAGTGAAATTGAAATTGATCTTTGTGGGTGAGGCACACCTACAATATTGGTACCAATAGCTTCCTTATAGTCCCTACCATGCGACCCAACTCTTTACTGGGTACAGCGAAGCGCGTTCAAAATGCTATAAGCAATTATTTAGCCCGTAAATAGCCGTTTTTTCACGATTTTGTCCATATTTCGAGTGAAATTGACCTTTGTGGGTGAGGCACACCTACAATATTGGTACCAATAGCTTCCTTATAGTCCCTAACATGCGACTCGACTCTTTACTAGGCCCAGCGAAGCGCGTTCAAAATGCTATAAGCAATTATTTAGCCCGTAAATACCCATTTTTTTACAATTTGGTCCATATTTCGAGTGAAATTGACCTTTGTGGGTGAGTCACACCTACAATATCGGTACCAATTGCTTCTTTATAGTCCTTACCATGCTACCTGACTCTTTACTAAACCCAGCAAAGCGCGTTCAAAAAGTTATAAGCGGTTATTCAGCCCGAAAATAGCCTTTCTTTCGGTTTTTCACGATTTGGTCCAAATATCGAGTGAAATCAACCTCTAAAGCTTATTGAACGCGCTTCGCTGGGCTTTGTAAAGAGTCGGGGTGCATGGAAGGGGTCACAAGGAAGCCATTGGTATCGAAATAGTAGATGTGCCTTACCCAGAAAGGTCGATTTTACTCGAAAATTGGACCAAATCGTAAAAAAACGGCTATTTTCGGGCTAAATAACCGCTTATGCTTTTTAACGCCTTCTCTGGGCTTAGTTAAAACTGGGTTGCAAAGGGGACAAATAAGCCATTGCTACCGATATTGTAGGTGTGCCTCACCCACAAAGGTCGATTTCACTCGAAATATGGACCAAATCGTGAAAAAACGGCAATTTTTGGGCTAAATAACCGCCTATAGCTTTTTGAATGCGCTTGGCTGGGCTTAGTAAAGAGTCGAAGTGCATACTAGGGATTACAGGGAAGCCATTGGTACCGAAATAGTAGATGTGCCTCACCTAAAAAGGTCGATTTCACTCGAAATTTGGTCCAAATCGTAACAAACGACTATTTTTGGGCTAAATAATCGCTTATAGCTTTCTGAACGCACTTCGCTGCGCTTGGTAAAGAGCCGGTGTGAACGGTAGGGACTACAAGGAAGCTATTGGTACCGAAATAGTAGGTGTGCCTCACCTACAAACGTCGATTTCACTCAAAATTCGGACCAAATCGTGAAAAAACGACTATTTTTGGTCTAAATAACCGCTTATAGCTTTTTGAACGCGTTTCGCTGGGCTTAGTAAAGAGATGGGTTGCATAGTTGTGACCATGAGGAAGCCATTGTAACCCTATAGTAAGTGTGCCTCACCCACAGAGGTCGATTTTACTCGAAATTCGGGTCAGATTGCGTAAATAGCATTGAAACGACGCTTCGGCCGGACGAACAACCTCCTAAACCATCTAAAACAATCCGATTTGAGCTAGTTAAGTAATTAAGCTGTATTCTAGAGATCTTTACAAAACTATTGGTACCAATTTTGCCTGTTAAACATTTACGGAATCTTTATTTTTAGTCTAATTAGCTAAGGTGTGACGAACCAGCGAAAATATCCTTTGCAAAAAAAAATATTTAGTGGATAAAAAAATACCCTTACATATTTTTTTTGGTTCGCGCATGGAAATATCTTGTTAGAGGTCCTACTTGATGAAAAAAATATTTGGGCAGGTAAGTGTTCAAAAAAGCAATTTTGCAATTTTGGGGTTCAGTTAAGGTGCGATTTTTATGGAATTCGTCATATATATATATATATATATATATATATATATATATATATATATATATATATATATATATATATATATATATATATATATATATATATATATATATATATAATATATTATTAATTATATTTTTTAATCGGAATATTAATTAATAAAAAAGAAAATTAAAACAATAATTCCATAACGAATTGCACTATTAACTTTTAATAGTATAATTTATTTAAATATATGTATATACCTGTTTATATAAAACAGAAAGTACATAATTCGACCTCTGGTCTAACCACCACATGCATAGATGTATAATTTGTCTTAGACAATGTTTTGAGATAAATGCATTTATTAAAAAAATTTACCTATAAAATTTCCCATCTGTTTTTAAACTTGCAAAGTAATAGTTTTCAACGTTGATAAAAGTCTTCACGGGCAACTGTAAACGAATAAACTCTTTAAAAACCATTCGAAAATGCATTTTGACCAACGTGATTTTTAAATTGCAAAGTAATTTTAGTTTTGAAACAGCGTTGATAAAAGCTTTCACGGGTTTTAAAAACAATTGTCAAAATTTCCCCAAAACCAGTCCTCAAAATTCTACCAAACTTGTGACTTAAACGCTGATTTTTTAGACGCGGTATTTTGTTTTCCGTGAATTCTTTAAATACGTATGGTCAATAACATAAGCTTTAAAAAAACAAGGCAAAATTTTCCAGGAAAATGCGGGTCCTCTAAGAACATCAAAACGTTGCATTTAGAACTTCAAAACAATATAACAATTTTGACAGTAGTCATTAACTTAAATTTTAAAAAAAGGTACAAACATAATTAAAAGTTTAACACCTATATCTTAGTAAGCAATTTGGGTGGACCGTTACGTTACATTGCATTATTCATCAAAATTGACAATTTGTTTCTGGTCCCAAAAACTTTGAACAACCCTTAATTTTACTATTATATAATATAAAATATTATATAATAAAAAAGAAATCAAATATTAAAATATATATACACTGTATCTTATATATATATCAATTATGTGTATAAGAATATTACTTATATATATATATATATATATCTATATATATTATATATATATATATATATATATATTTATATATATATGTATTATATATATAATATATATATATATATATATATATATATATATATATATATATATATATATATATATATATATATATATATATATATATATATATATATATATATATATATATATATATATATATATATATATATATATATATATATATATATATATATATATATATATATATATATATATATATATATATATATATATATATATATATATATATATATATATATATATATATATATATATATATATATTTTTTTTTTTTTTTTTTTTTTTTTTTTTTTTTTTTTTTTTTAAAAAAAACCAATATTTTCCCGTAAAAACAATGTTAAACTGTCTGGTTATTTGTCAAAAAACCTTATAATCATTAGCAGTATTATAAATCTAGTATGTATTTTGAAACGTTAGAAAAAGTATATATTTTTTAACCATTGATGCTTTCTATAGGCTAAATAAAGGAATTACACAAATAATTAAAGTTGCTTGGGTTCAGTGAATATACAATTTTAAATTAATAGCTTAAAAACAAAAATTGCTTTTTTATAAGGTCATGTATTTTTAAAAAATATTCTTTACTTAATTTATTAATTTTTTGGGGGCTAGTATTAAATTCAAACCCAAAGAACAAAATATGAAATGTTCCCCTTATTGTCTTCTTAAAAATAAAACATTTTCTTCTCTATAACACAGTGTAGAAGACTAAAAGTTATGAAAACACTTTTAAAATAAATTATTTTCTTTAACAAATAATATTCATTAACCTTATGAAATATTTAACAAAATAATATCTACCAAAAAAAGCATTACTTAATTTTAACAAAAATAAATAAAAACATGTTTATCATTCATTTATAATACCAAGCTTTATTTTAAAAAACCGCGTAGGTTAAAATAAACGCCCACATGTACTTAAACTGCAGCAGCCTATTCTATATTAAAAAATAAAACCGCTTTAATAAAAAGTTACAAAATAAATCCTTAGTGGGGTCAAAAGCTTTACATTTTATTTAAAAATAAAATCATAAAACCACAAAAAAGCACATAAAAGCTTTACGTAACTTTTTGCGAAAATGTATTCATATTTTTGCAGGCCTTTAAAATAGTTCATAAATATAAATGGAATACAAATATTTGTGAAAAAGCTTTAGTTTGCTTAGCAAATATTGCTGTAGCGCTTTTTAAGGGTTTTGGAAAAGTTTCGGCAGGTATTAAATTTTTAAAAGCATTCATTTTAATTGCTTTCTTGGAATTTTATTTCAGGGTTCATTTAAAAATAATTTTATGCGAGGCTAACCATTTTCAAAAGTTATGTATTTGATAACTAGTAACTTGTAAATTTATTAAATATTTTGTTTAGTTGGTTCGGTTGTAGTCGAGGCAATGAAGCAAGTTGGGAATTTTTTATACTAAGACGGATCGGAATGCGGTTTTTTGCATTCGCTTCAATAATTTTTTTATCAAAAATGTACCTACTTTGTGACTTATACAAACCGCAAATTGCATTGCTGCACACAGGGTTTCCGGGAGTTTTTGGGGTCGCTGATCACAATTATGATATTCAAATTAACTCACAGCCGACCTGGAGCTCAGGAACGCCGAGGAACGTCAACTCGTGAGATTCTCCCAAAATTCAAGCGGGTAAGGAAAGAAACTCGACGCCCAGGGGTTTTTTGGGTCGCTGAATTTAAATATGGCATCTACGAACGAACACATCCCGGACACCTGGTGCACCGGAACCTAGACGTGGACGTCATCTTCAAGAGTTTTACTGACAAGATTGCCAAAAAAACCCTAAAATCATTGTGGGGGCGTTTTTTGGGGCGCTGAATCCATACGTCAAAAACGACCTGAACACCTGGTGCATCGGAACCTGGACTCGGACCTCACCTCCGAGGGTTTTCATCACACAATCGAAAAAGGCCAACCAAAAATCGGACATCTGGTGCTTCGGAACCTGGATTTGGACCTCATCCCCGGGAATTTTCCTGACATGATCGCCAAAAAGAACCCAAAAATTATTGTAGGGTCGTTTTTTGAGGTGCTTAATTTAAATTTTTCTTCGGAAACGATCCCCCGAACACCTAGTGCACCGGAATCCAGGCCTGAACGTCGTTTCCGGGGTTTTTTTTACACACGACCGCTAAAGGAAACCAAAAATCGTCATGGAGGTTTTTTGGGGCGCTTACTTTAAATTTCACTCCGAAAACGTACCACCGGGCACCTGGTGCACCGGAACCTTAGCCTGAACGTCATCTTCGAGGGTTTTCCAGACATGATTGCAAAAAACTAACCGAAAATCGTTTCATAATTTAACACTTTTATTGATTTTTAACTCTTGCCTGGGGCCCCAAAAAAGTTGATTCGATCCTGTAAAATTCGAGTCTAAATGCCGGGTTTAAATAAAGCGAGGAGAATAACGAGAATAATCTCGTTTTTGGCGATCTTGTCAGAAAAATTCTCGGAGATGACGTCCACCTCCAGCTTCTAGAGCACCAGATGTCCGGGGTTTGTTCGCCCATGCACATTTAAATTCAACAACCCAAAAAACTCCCGGGCGATGAGTTTTTCCCCTTTTCCGCGTGAATTGTAGGAGAGTCGTACGGAGATGAAGTCCGCGTCCTGGTCCACCATGTGTTCAGGGGCTCGTTTTCCACGTGAAATTCGGATTAAGTGGATTTCCGGTTTCTCTTTTTTGATTGTGTAAAAAAAATTTCTAAGAGATGAGGTCTGTCCAGGTTCCAATGCATCAGGTGTCCGCGGAGTGTTCGTTCATGCCATATTTGAATTCTACGAACCAAGAAACCCCCGGACGTCAAGTTTTTTTCTTTCGCGCTTGAATTTTGTGTGAGTTCCACGAAGATGACGATCATCGGCGTTCCTGAGCTCCAGGTCAGCTGTGGGTCAATTTGAACAAAAGCCATTTAAAAAAATGCATATTTGAAATGCATCTTTGGCTGCAGTAATGCACTTTGCGCTGTGTATAAGTCACAAAGTAGGTACATTCTATAGAAAAAATTTTTGGAAGCGAATGCTAAAAACCGCATTTCGATCTGTCTTAGTACAACAAATTTCGAAATCTTGGCCTTTTTAGTGCTCTATTACCTCGACTAAAAGCATTCTTTGTTTACTTATTATTGGGCAAAGGTATTTTAGTAGTAATTGGCAGACGACAAATTTTGATGATTTAATACCATTTCTTAAAAATAATTTGGTAATAGATAAGAACATATGTTAAAGTCTGTTTTAATTTTTACTATATAAAAAATTATTTTACAGTAAGCTAACTTAGCAAAAAAATGTCGTTATTAAACGGCATCTTCCATTATTGCAAAAAAAATTAATTATACAGGATGGACCCTATTCGATGGATTTCCTCAGTTTCCAAATCTTTATTTAAACTATCATTCTCGCCCGTTTATTACAATGTCTATACTTATTTATTTATTTATATTGTGTCAAGGCGTAAAACCCGAAAATATTTTTTATAAGAAAAAGAGGGTGTAAAAAGTATGATGCTCACGATTTTAATGGGGGAAAGTGCAGCTCAACACAAGTCGAAAAAGCCAAGAACATATGGGTTAAAAGTTAATTGTTTTTGAAATATGGCCTTTCAAAGTTTAAAAGTTGGCAACAGCGCGTTTCATCACAGCGAGTCGAAACGTCGAACGATTTTTGCGAGGTTTTGCATATTAACACTTTTTTTTAAGGAGATATTCATTAACATACAAATAATAAAAATAACTTCTTGCAATTTATTTTGATATTTAATTTAAAATTAAGTTTAAGTAAGAAACAACAAAAGGTTAATGTTTGGTTTTTATTTGTTATTAAAAAATAGTTGTACTAATTAAAAGAATAGGCTTAATATCCATTTTAAAAACACAAATACTTATCCTTTTAAACAGTACTTTTTTCTTTTGCTTAAAAAATAAAACTTCTCGGTTGCAAACTTTCCATTTTTAAAAATCTTTGTATATTTTGCTCTCGGTTGACGTGAATTAAAAACTTATCGGCATGTTTTTCTAATTTTGAACAAAATGTACAACTGACTTTACTTTACGTACAAGGCTACCAGCTCTGTTGCCACTTGTGTTTTAACTTTTTAACTGGGGGAAAAATTATTTTTATTTTTTTTCATCTGTACATTGAAACATTTAAAACATAGTTTATTTTATTACAAAATAAATCAACTAATAAGCAATTAGGAGAAAAGTTTTCAATTGTTAAGATTTTCAGAAAAAATTGCTTATAAAGTTCTTACTTTGACATCGTTTAGACAAAAATCTGTCAAGTTTAGACACATATGTTATATAAACTTTTGACTTGTTTCGAGCTCCATTATCGCCCATTTATATCGTAAGCAACATATTTTTTACACCCTGTATAATATCTATAATTGGTATTTAAAAATAAATAAAAAGTATTAATAAGTAATTTTTTAATATATTGTTTTATTTTTCAGGTAAGTCAACAACTACAAAAGAATTTTAGTACGTAAGTAAAAGAAAAAAAAAGTAATTTTATGTAAAAATAAATTTGCACTTAAGTACACAGAAATTCTTAAAATTTTTCAAAAAAAATATTTCTTACATTAAAAACACTGTAAAAATTGGTAAGAAAAAATCCTTGGTTAATAAATGTTAATACTTAAATAATAATACCCTCATAAAAAGTTAATTTTTGGTTTAATGGGTATGATGCTTAAAAAGATGTTATACCCGAGTGGCTAATGAATCTGTATATTGGAAACTTAATTATTCTTAGTAACAATAACGTTTTAAAATTTAATCTTTCAAAGAAAATCCATATGGACAAATAAACAAATATAAAAAAAATATAAAACTTATAACAAAAAGCAAACTGTTTAGATTTTATTTAAATTTTTTACACATTAAAATTGCTAGCCTTAATTTGTTTTAATTTGAGTCCGATTGCTAATTAAAATCCAAAAATACTTTTTTATTGTTCCCTTAGGCACCGTGGGGGTTAGTTTAATTTAATGATATACAGTGTGTCCAAATTCGGCCTTTTAGTATACAAGATCGAAATATGTTTTAATGGAAAAAGTTTTAGGGAATTTAATGCTTATTTTGATTGTGTAGTTTTTTTTTCTTAAAAGTTTGTTTCTGAAAATAATAGAGAACAACTAACAATCGTTGATTTTAATTTTTGCTTGTGCTTCAGTTTTAAAATATGACATTATTAGAACACTCTTTGACGACGAGCATTTTGCGACCAATTTTTTTTCTCCTATCGTCTTTTGTGTTTCACTAACAGTTCCACTTAACAGTTAAAATAATATTTTTTTAAAAATGCAAAACATTAGACAACGCCTGGCCGACACCTCATCAATGCGCATCGTGTCAATTTTTCTTATATAAGTATTACGATTGTGTATTTTGAAAACAGAAGCGATAATAATAAAAATAAAAATATTTGTGATTTAGTAAAAAAAAATTGACAAAACCAAATTTAAGCAATCTTGAAAAATTAAAATATGTGAATTTGATATTATAAATATTAGGCGTATTAACGAATGTTTGTTATATCTCTTACACACTTTTGTTTTGCTAACTGGTAACCATTGATTTTAGGTCCTGATTTTCATGGTATTTATTTTTAGGAGACATTTATTTACAACAAACATTTTTGCCCATTTTGTCAATTTTTAATAATGGTTTTTTTCTTTTGAAAAATTGTTGATCTAATTAAACAATTTTGTTAAAATAAATAAAACCTTACCGCTTATAAATGGTAGGCAATAAGTTGACAAACTATATTTTTTAAAATTTCATAAAATGAGGTAAAATGTCCGTTGTAAATAAATGTCATAAAAAATCTAGATTCGCGTCGAAATTTCATTGAGTAGACGAATAACCAGTTAGCAGAACAGAAGTCTGTAAGAAATACAACAAACATTTTTGTTAGTATGCATAATATTCATATAAATCTTATTTAAGCCTAATTTTATGTGACTTGAGCTTTAATATGAAAGTTTTACAGGTGTTTGCAATAAAAGGTAGTTTTCACCCCTAAAAAAAGAGGGCCAGTCGACTTAATATACAGGGTGTCCCAAAATATGTCTCGGAATCTAATAGAAAACCCAAAAATATTATGACAAGTTTCAATAAACTTTTTTTTTTCCTATGACCCTCCCCTACAGAGATACAGGTACATAACGGACGCCCCTGGAAATGGTTTTTGTTTAAATAACTTTTAAAATACTAGGTGGAATTTAATATTTTTTTATTATGGTGGTTACTAGATAAGTCTTCTTAAAATAAACCTATTAAATTATATTTGGCTTATTTAGTTTGTCAGGGACGGACTAGCTCTGACACAATAATAGCAATTTTTTTAACACTCTGTATGATAAAGGCTCAACAATATTATATTTTGATAGCTTTAACCTTAAACTAAAAAAAAATATTTCTAATTGACATCGATAAAATCAACAGTTTACGAAAAATAAAATATCATGGTTGTTAATTTTTTTTACAATATACAGGGTGTTTTCTAATTGTACGTCAATATTTAGGAAGGCAATTTTTGAGTGTATTTTAAGTAGAAAACTTTATATGAACGTATGTCCTAAACTTATAACTTTTGAGATACAGGGTGGTAAAAATTTTAAAAGTAAATCATTCATTAATAATATCTGTAATACCACTTTAGACATTTTAATGAAATTTGCCATAAATGTACTATGTACCAAGAAGCATTTTTAAGTGTAGCACATTTTTTTTTATTTCCACCAGTGGCGTTCGTACATAATTTGACCTGCCTATTTTGACAAATAAAAAAATGTTGCACACTAAAAAGTACTTCTTGATACATAGTACATGTATGCCAAATTTCATTAAAATATCCAAAGTGGCATTACAAATATTAATAATAAATGATTTATTTTTAAAAAATTTACCACCCTGTATCTCAAAAGTTAAGACGTTTAGGGCATACGTTTTTATAAAGTTTTTTTTAATGCATTCAAAAATTGACTCCCTAAATATTGACGTACAATTAGAAAACACCCTGTATAATGTTAAAAAAAATCACCAAAAATGATATTTTATTTCTTGTAAACAGTTGATTTTATTGAGGTCAATTAGAGTACCTTTTTTTTAGTTTAAGGTTAAAGCTATTCAAAAATAATATTGTTGAGCCTTTATCATACAGGGTGATGAAAAAATTGCTATTATTTTTTCAGAGCTAGTCCGTTCCTGGCAAATTAAATAAGCAAAATTCGATTTTATAGGTTCATTTTAAGAAGACTTACCTAGAAAATCATAATAAAAAAATATTTAATTACGCCCAGTATTTTAAAAGTTATTAAAAAAATATTTCCAGGGGCGTCTGTTATGTACCTTTATCTCCGTAGGAAAGGCTCGAAGGAAAAAAGTTTATGGGAACTTGTCATAATATTTTTAGGTTTTCTATTAGATTCCAAGAGATTGCCCACATATTCTGGGACCCTGTAGATTTTAAAAAGCAGGGTAAGTTAAGCTTAATCTCAAAGTTTCATGCAAATCTATATATTTTGAAAAAATTGCCATATTTTGCACCTTTTTCAGCTTCGTTTTCTAGACTATATGACCAAGTATTCAAAATTTTCAGTAAAAGGTCTTGGTTATACTCTATATGACTATTTAAATTCCACAATTCTATATAAGATTTTCTATTCATATCGAAGTTATTTCTTTATTACCAGAGATTTTCAATTTTATTGGAGCTACTTTATGCTGAATACTAAATTATTTATGTCTGTCTAAGGTGTAAAAGTTATATATTTTTATATCTTCATAAAGCAGAAGCAGCATTATTTAAAGATTTATTGCATATCAAAAAGTAAATTAGGTTTTAATAGAAACGATAAAAATAGGAATAATAAAAACACAGTTTTAAAGTAAAGAAACGCATAATTTTTAATATGACGTAGGAATAGATAATAGATTTTTAAAATTTATATTTATTTACAGAATGCCAAATAGATTAAGTCAAAGGCTTTATAAATAATAAATACATTAGTATTTAACTAGTTTTGTTTTTCTTAACAAATCAAAGAAATGATCCCACGAGTAAGTTTAGAATTCTAGACCTATTATTAATGTCAATATGTTTTTTACTTTAAAAACAAAAAGAAACTTTTATTTGTAAATATGTTTCCAAGCCGTTAAAATGTTATAAAATAGAACAAGGGAATATTACATTGCTGTCAAACACAGCAATTGATGTTTTTGTTTTTAATAAAAAAATCCTGTTATTATTTTTGATTTTAGTTTTGGTATACGAAAAATATTCATTTTCTTTTTGTTTTCATAAAGATGTAATAAATGTTAAAACAAAAAAAAAACACGGTAAATATATATTAAAATTTTGAAAGGAGTTTTAATAAACTCATATATCGCATTAAAGGTCACATTTACATATTCTATTACTTTTTGAGACACTTATATCAGTGGCTTTTGTGCCTGCAATTTTTAGGTTTAGGAAAACAAACTAGACGCCATACATTTTTGCTAAAATAGTATTCCTGTAGACAAATTAATTCCGCTTTAAAAGTGCCTTTTGCGCCTTTTTAATCCGACGCACCGTTATTGAAAAAAAAATAATCACTAGGATTTATAATATTTTATTGTAGTAATTTTTCAGGGAATAGTTTACTTAATTTTAAGTGAATATTAAATGCTGAAACGGATTTCATGTATCGGTTAGTACAGGGGACCTATGTTTATATGAACTTTTCTTTACATTTTAAAACATGTACAGAGTGTGGACCATTTTGGTATGGCATGTATTGGGATCTTACAAACTATAAAAGATAAAAAACTGGTAAACGCGCAAATTTTTAGAAAATTTTATTAGTAATTTTAATACTCCGCCAGCGTAATTTTTTAAATCTGTAAAAACATGTTTAAAGCAACTTTTTATGTAAAAAATAATTATTGAATTAGATTTTTAATTTAGAAGTTTTAGCTATATAAATTATCATCAGCTTTATTTTTCCTTATAGACGCCATATTGAATTTTTGTATTTTAATACTAGCCATGAGACTTATTTTTATTAATGTATAATAAATTAATACTTCTTAAAAAAAATCTTATTTCATAGAAAATAATGTTATTCTAGTAGTATTAATATCTAATAAAAAATATTTAATGAAGCAATCACAAAAAGCAAGAAAAAACACTTAGAAGCTCTGACTAGAAACATACACGAGTTCACAAAAGAAATAAACAATTTAAATTGCTCAACAAAACACTGTCCCTTAAAAACCGCATTCTTTAAAAACAGTTTTTGTCATCTGTTAAAGTGAATTTTTGTAAATATTAGCCAAAAAAAAAAAATCTTAAGCTCTCTCTGATTTCCGCCAACGTTTAAGGAGGTATATTTATATTCCATAATTTCGTTATTAACGAAAGAAATTCAAAGAAGGAATATCTGGCGACTTAACACACCATAATATTGGACCACCATCGGGAATTATATTATGCCCAAAAGTTATTCTTAAATTAATCTTTTACAGCTATGGTATTGTAGGCACGTTAAAAATAAAATTATGGAACTTCTTGAGCTTTTGCTAATATTAACAAAAATTTACTGCAACATATGACAACTACCGTCTTTAAAAAATGTCGTGTTTGTGTTATTTAATAGGGACAGTTTTTTAGTTAATAATTTAAATTTCTTTATTTTTTATAAACTTGTGTATGACTTTAGTTAAAGCTTTGTAATATGTTTTTTGTGGCTTTTTGTGTTAAATATTACAAAATATGTTATCGTTACTATGGCAATCCAAAGCCTACTGGAATAAAATTGTTTTTTTATAAAACTAGGTAGTTTTTCATTAAGAAGTATAATTTTGTTATTAATAAATAAAAAATAGTTTTTATAGGTAGTTTAAAGATGCAAAATCCAATATGGGGTCTATTAGAGAAAGAAAGTTTATAATGATTTAGAATAGCTAATACGTGGCAGTTAAAAAAATCCAAAGTGGCTTAAAAAATGTTTTAATAAATTTTGAAAAAAATACAAACAAAAAACTTACAGGGCTTATAATATGCTACATTTCATCAAAGTATCTTAAAAGCAGGGTTGTAACGGAGGCCTTCTTAGCGGAGGCGGAGGCGGATGGGGAGAAAATTCGCCTCTGCGGATGCGGAGGTTAAAGAGAGGAGGCGGAGGTGAAATTTGAAGTGAAAAAAAAAATAGAAATTCATAATTTATTAAAGTCAAAAATATTTATTTCAAATGAGTACATAACATACATTCATGTACATTAGGTTTTTTTTGCAAATATATATATTTTTTCGGTCCCATTGTAAAGTTTTGTTGAAAATATCGCCAAAATAATTCTCGAAAAGTTTTAGCCGTTAATATTAATATTAAGTACTGGCCCAAAGCGTGTGAAGATTTTCCATTTAAAAAGCACGTAAACTTTGATCTTTTTTTTAATTTCTATAACTCAGCAGCATTTTATGTTATCGTCTCGCTCAAAGACTGAAAGGTTTGAGAATCGAATGCTCTACAAAAGTGTCCATTGCGGCAAAGTCACAACTTACACCGGCGAGGTAGTACTGGTCAGTAAACCTAATTTTTTCATAAAGTTCTTGTTTTTCTTTCATTTTCTTATAAATGACAAGAGCTACTTAAAAGAGAAAAACGACAAAGTTGTTGGAAATATAATTTCCTACAAAAAAGGTTTTAATAATCAAATCCTTAAGTCCAACAGTTCTAGATATATTTGGCCTTTAATAAATTTTACTATACTAATACTACAACTTATAATTTGTGAAAATTTCATAGTAAAATTAATTAATGGTCAAATATTTCGAGAACTGTTGGTCTTAGCGATTCGATTATTGAAAACTTTTTAGTAGGAAATTATATTTTCAACAACTTTGTTATTTATCAGATATTGTCATTTATGAGAAAATGACATAAAAACCAAAAATTTTATAAAACAATTAGGTTTAGTGACCCGTACTCAAGGAAGTTTAAAGGTGTATGGAAGCCCAATACTGTAGAACAAAATTGTCCAGGCGTGCAGGGCAGCGGGAATCGGGGGATTGGCCCCGCAGAGTTTGCGCAATGAATAGTAGGTCAGAGCCGGACCGGACCATAATTCTTTGTTACTATCTATAAAGTTGACATCATCAAATGTCCAATTCAAGCATTCACTGTTTTTTTTTTTTTTGCACAAAATTGTTGGTTATTAAATGATACTACCATAGAATATTTAAAATTATTGTGTAATATTGGATTTTATATCATCTGATATAATATGGAAATAATAGATGGCGCCACTTTACAGCCTTCTATTTAAATGGTCGATATTTTTGGGAGTTTTGTATTTTTACCAAAAATCTTTGTAAATAAATAAAAACACGATTTTTTTAAAATACATTTCAAACATTGTATGGTAGTTTCATGTACTTATCATCAATTTTGTGATAAAAGAAGGGCAAGATAGTGTAAATGAGTTTAATCTAATCTTAAGATTGTGGTTGTACATTAAAAAGTGAAAATTTTTATAACTGCTTTTTAGGCATATACTTTTCACTAATAACAAACATTCATGAGACAGAATAACAGTGGTTAAAAATGTTTAGTAATCTTTGGTACCTAGGTATCCATTGTAACAGTAACCGTTAAATATTATGTGTCTACAGTATGTCGAGCTTAAAAAGTTGATAATGTAAGTTTAAAAAACCAAAAATCTAATTTATTTTTAAACAAATACAGAAAAAGCAAAAAGGAACTACACACTGATTTATCAGTGTGTAAGTAGGCAAGACATTAAATTATTTCGTGGAATTTCGTTATTGCGCAAAATCAGCGGGGCCAACTTTGACAGTTATTTTCATACTGGGCTGGACATTTTTTGATCGAATGGGCCATAGCATTGGGCATACACCCTTAAACTTCCTTGCCCGTACTACCTCGCCGGTGTGAGTTGCGACTTTGCCGCAATGGACACTTTTTTAGAGCATTTAATTCTCAAAATATCCCGTCTTTGGGCGAGACGATAACATTAAATGCTGCTGAGTTATAAAAATTAAAAAAAAAGAATTAAAGTTTACTTCCTTTTAAATGGAAAATCTTTACACGCTTTGGGCGAGTACTTAATATTAATATTAAGGGCTGAAACTTTCAGGGAATTATTTTGGCGGTATTTTTAACAAAATTTTCCAATGAGACCGAAAAAAAATATATATTAGCAATAAAAAATCACCCTAATGTACATGGTACGCTTTCATAAATAAACTAGTCATCAAAATCGAGAAGAGGCAGCTGAGCGCGTCACGCAGCGTCGCTCCTTGTGCATTGTGTGTTATCGTAAATAAACCTCCGTTAAAACTCCACATAAATTTTGCGGAGGCGGATGCGGATGCGGAGGCGGAGGTCGATTCTTTGCGGAAGTTCTGCAGTAACGGAGGTGGAGGCTGAGTTCCGTTACAACCCTACTTAAAAGCCAAGAAATTTAATAGTACGTCGCTAGTGTTTATTAAATTTTTAGAAAATTTCCTAAAAAATTTTGCCCAAAAATCGTGTTTCAGTCTCTTATATTTTCCGAGATCCCAATACATGCATCACAAAATTCGTCCACACTGTACGTATATCGTTAATTATCTCTTTGTAAACGCACACCTATAAAATAGAAATTAAGTAAGTCAAATTTTTATATTATCTTTAGCAACTTAATTTACTAAAAGAGTTTTTTTTGTCCCTTACGATAATTTTTCAACCGAAATTTTACACGCAATAAAACTCTTTTAAATTTTTTTAGGGCTTTTGCACATGGTGCCTACTATCAAACGAAAAAGCATTTTCCTTAAAGCGTTTTCATACAATATATATAAAAAAACAGGGATTTATGAAGACGGAAAAGCAAGCAGCTGTTGGTTTATATCATTTTTCATGCACAAACAGTTTCGTTGGATATAGTAGTCGCACTCACAAAATTTCATATTAAACAAATTTTAGGGATCCCTTATTTTAAGAATGGTACAAGGCTTATTGCCTAAAGGGATTATTTCAATAAAAAAAATGAATTTCAAAATAAAATTTAATATTTTAGTTAGTCATCTTTTTTAAAAAAATAGGCGCATTTTCCTTTGTAAAATGTATTATGTCTTTTAAATTCCTTTAAAACAAATTTGTACTTAAACTACCTTCTAAAGTTAAAATATAACAAAACCTTAAATAATCCAAAAAAAAAGTACGCGTAGTTAAATAAAACCTATTAATTAGTAAGTAGTTTTAATTTGCAAAAATTAAGTTATTTTTTTACCCATAAAATATCTTCGAAAATATATTTTAAATATTTGTTTTTGTGGTTTTAGTTACATTTATATTCCATTGCGTTTTATTAATTTTAATTAATAAAATACTAGTTAGTTCTAGCTTTAAATAGATTTCCTTACAAGTGCGGAAAGTAATAATTTCTCGCACGCGATTGCGGGAAAGACACATTCCGAAAGAGTTAAAAACATTATTTTCTATAACCCCAATAAAAACAAACACTTACTTTTAAACATTTATTGTTTTAGTAACATAAATTATAAAAAAGAAACAATACATTTTTATTGAGGTAGTATTGGTAATGTTAATATTAAATATGCAACTCGTTAAAGTACGCTAAAAATACCTCTTCTTCTTTGCATTTGATTAGCTTTTTTTGCACCAACTTTTTGGGTGTATTGCTGCTTATTAGCACCATTCACAGTATCTTTAGGTAGCTGTTTGTCGGAATAATATATCATTTGACTTGTTAAAAACCTAAGTTTTTAAATATTTTGACACACTTTGACAGCTTAGGACATTACTTTTGTTGCCCTTGAAAATAATACAGAATAAAACCTGGTTTGACCTTAAATTTTAAAAGTAATATAGAAACTTTAAAATAATTTTAAAAAAAGCATATTTTAAAAAATACGATAGAGTAGATTAAATACAAACCTCCAAATTCGTAGGTATAGTCATTAAGAAGTGATCCAATTTAATATCAAGTCAATCTAATACAGTATTAGGTCTAAATATAAATAGTTATATTTTTCCGCACAAGTGCAGGAGCATGACACTATTCGAACTAATATACGGTTGTGGAAAAAATAATTTTCCTAAATATTTGCAAATTTTTGTTAAATAAAAATTGATGGTTATTAGTCAAACAGATAAAATTTATCATTCGACCAAATAACAGCCATTATATGCCTATGGAAAACTATACTTACCCATGACTATTAAATAAATTTTAGCAAAAATTAGTATAAACCTTTATTTTTTAATTAGTAACCGAGACAGCGTTTTGGCAATTGTTTTATACCCAGCAGTGTTTTTTATCCAAAACATATTAAATAATCTCGCAGGTCAAAGGTGTGTGACTTTTTGTTTACTTTTCGAGAAGAGTGAATTCAGTGAATAATAAAATTGTTATATACTAGTACATAATTGATATTATTATTGTTTGGTTAACTTACTATAACAAACAAATAATAAATTAAAAATGAATACAAGTATTTAAATAAAAAAGTACATTTATATTTTTTTAGCATTGTGTGCATCATACATTTCGTATTGTGTGTATTAAACACCTGAGTTAGGAATTGAAAAGATGGGAAATTCATGACAAACTAAAGGATTGCGTTTTTTAGAAAAACCTTTTTAATAGACATTTATTTACCCTTAATTTCTTAAATATTTCATTATACTGGATTTCCACTTTAGGAAAAATATACAAATATTTTTATCCTAATATACTTCTGATCTAGGCCCATTGTAGTGTGTATATCATATGAAAGATTTCAGCGTTTATTTCTCCTATCATAATAGAAAGGTATTATCTTTGGTTTGTAAGTTGACACAAATTTTCTAATTACCAGTCAAAAAATGAGAAAATTGGGCTAAACGCTTTTTAAAACATTAGATTTTAAAAATCGACCACTTTACTGCTGACTGACATGTTGACTTATTAAAATTATGGGGTACTTCCCGAAATGTGAAATGTAATTATGTTTTAGAACACACATAAGTTAAGGAAAAATTATAAAAACTGCACATGTTTATTCGGTACGAAATTTTGTAATCACATAACACCAAAGGTTTTAAAGTTAATTATTTAAAATACAGGTTGGATTTTATTCAAAAAACAAAAAAAAAAAAAACGTTTTACCAGTCAGACGCCAAACCCCAAAACTACCTGGAAAAAATAAATTTAATTCCAGCGTTATGCACTTATCTAACCTTATAAGTAAAACTGGTGGAAAACACATATTTGGGAAAGATGTATCACTTTTTCTCAATTATTTTTTTACTATTTAATAATTTCAGAAAAATAGGAAAAATTCCACTAAAAACACTTATGTAGAATAAATGCCAAGTTCCTATCCAAAAATCTGGACCTCTTTAAATATTGAGATCTAAAATTAAACCAAGTTCTTTTTTAATGTGACAAGTTTTTTACTGATCTGTCTGTATTACTAAGAAAAATTGTGTTTCTTATTGACTATTTTACTAGCAAAACTCAACATGATGGGTTTTTAGCGACAAAATTTTGTTAGGTTAACGAAGCAAACTATTGTTAGTCTGACAAGTCTGACAATAAACACTGTGTTTCTAGCTAAAATTTGGCTCCTTTTCTCGTAAAGTAGTCTTGTCGAATATCATTGAAAAAAAAATTTGTAGGCAAAATATTTCTATTGTTTTATTTAAATTTTTTGCTTTTAAAGCAACTTCGTTTAAGATATTTTTTACAAAAGCACTTGCCTGACGGCTCGTGGTTTTGTTGTAAATATAATTTATTTCATACTGTACCTTAATAACCTACCTTAATATACTACATTACGTTGTTAGTTTGAGTCCGGGAAATGATACATTACATCACTAGGCCGGTAAAGTAACTTTACTATACTGAAACTAAAATTTAGTGTTTTTACTAACACAGGGTTAATTCTAAACAATTTTTATTATGCAAATTACAATAAAATTACTTATAAACGTTAACGGTAATACTGCAGTTTGAAGTATTTGAAATATTTACAGGGGCAGGTACATCTTCTGATTTACTACTAATACCTTATTTTGACAATACTAGAATCTTTATATTATTTAAATATTCATACTTTAATTTACTCATTGAAAAAGATATTACAGTATAAAATAAAATGTTGTACGATACACGGCCGTGAAATGTCATTAAAGTACTCGTCTAGAAATTCCGGACTCGGCTCCTCCGTCGCCTTTGCCGTAAATAACTAGACATGTACTTTAATAGAACATTTCCTGGCCTTGTAACGTAAATTACTATTACAAAACTGTCAAGCAACAAACCTTCAGACAATCGAAATATTTTGGCGACAATTTTTTTCTTATGATATTATATACGACAAAAAATCAGTAAAAACTTGTCCGGTCAAAACAGAACTTTGTCTAACTCTTTTACGTTAACGACTTTTTAAACTCTTTTAAAGAATGTATAAAATCTATTAAAGGATTTCTGTTTTAATCTTCTGTGGCCGGTACATACTTAAATGAAAGGGTGTAAGCTTTGATGTCCAAAAGTTAAAAAAATCTTCTTCCAACTAGAAGTGTACGTGTTTGTAATTTTTGAAATAGTTAAAATGATTTTTGTATTTTTATTTTTTATAATCAGAGAATATGGTAGAAACTATGAAATTCTTATGTTGGAATAAATGGCAATACTCCACAGCCAGATAAAACATCAGCTCTAACATGGACTAGAAAATTTGCGTGTACCCTTTGTTATTTAAAAAAAGCAAGAAAATATATACTTATTTAGGTTTATTTATAAACTAATTAAGTTTGTTTTAATATCTAATCCTATTTACTAAATTTCTTAATAAATGACAACTTTAATAATATAAATTAATTCTCTAAATGGCCAAATATTATTTTTTTAAATTATAATTATTTTGTTCCAAAATAAAATTAAATTCTACAAAAGCCAGCTTTTGGACAGTAAATATTGTATTAAAATATAAATAATATGGACTGCAATGGTCTGTAACCCAAAACAAAAAACAGACATTTAAAATTTAATGAAAAAAATCTGATAGCTTTTATATTTATTTAATAAATAAAACGTACGTATAAATACATATTTCAAATTTTGTTTTGGGTTATTTGAAATAGTTTTTGATGTTTTATGTTTTAATATGTAGTCAGGTATACAAAAACTCATGAAGATTACAAAAGTTAATTTAAAAAATGTGTTTTTACGCTTTTAAAGTAGAACAAAGCTCCCTTTTTATTGACTAAACCGAAATATGTAACAAATTTTAATATAACTCACATATTTATAAGAGACCAAAATTTGTATCGGGATAATTTAAAAATATTTTACTTTGTAAGGTGCTTGGAGTAATATAAATCTGTGTGTGAGCCACAATAGACTGATCGGTCGCGGTGGAAGGGCGTTATACCCACTCACTTTAAACCTACCTACCTACCTACCTAATATAAATCTAAATTTAAAACGGTTTATTCAGTCTTTTAATTTTTTTTATTGTGGTCATAAGACCTAGGTATTTAAGAAGTGTTTGGGTTTTTAGACATATTATAAGATTTTGTAAATCCACTGGGAACGTAAGGTTTTTATTTTTTTTATCATCCTAGTTATATATTTTTCTCTACTTTGCGTTTAATATCTAATAAACTTATTTATAAATTTAGGTATTTATTACATTATTTTCTATTTCTTCTAGGCCTCCTTGGATTTTTGGGTAATAGTTTTAGAACATCGTAGATATGTTCTAGACTATTTTGGCAGATTAAAAAGTTCTTGTTCGGTGTATGCTTGCCAAAAAGAGGGACCGCTTGTGTCCTGGTCCCACGACATAGAGACTGAGCATCGAATTTAATGCACCAGACTTATTGTGACATCAGACTTGTCTGTGTTTGAAATCCAAATCTTTTCTGTTTTTTTTTTAAGCAAATGTAAATATTTAGAACCGTGTTGTCAAATTGCTTAACAACAGAGGCAGAAATGCCTTTTAAAATATTGAAAAGTATTGAAAAAAAAACTCAATGTTTCGTCCGTTACTTCGTGTTTCTTAATTTAAAATTATAAATATAAACTAAATATACTTTGGTGTAAGTAACTTATAAAAATTTATACATAAGTATATGTCTTTTATAGGGAAAAATCTTTGTTTTTTTTTAATTAATTATACAATTAAATATCAGTTTATTTTTGTCAATTTGTAGTTCGTAAACCTGCATTAGGTCTACTGTGCATTCTAGAGGTCGGAAACTATCTATAGTCGGCACTAATGATAATTTTTGGTAGTTTATTA
This sequence comes from Listronotus oregonensis, assembly GCA_019359885.1. Taxonomy (NCBI): domain Eukaryota; kingdom Metazoa; phylum Arthropoda; class Insecta; order Coleoptera; family Curculionidae; genus Listronotus; species Listronotus oregonensis. The sequence continues at coordinate 92,708 of JAHBCN010000104.1, read as the reverse complement.
AACTTGATTAATTCAAGATTAAACAAATTTGATCGGATTTCTGGGTTTTAGAATAGAAAGGAAAAAATTAATATGCATTATTATTATTTATTATCTATTATTTTTCATTAATAATTTAAAAACTTGTAGCTAAACAAATAGCAATTTTGGTCAGCATAAGGCACACAAACTCTAGTACGTATCAAAACTTTAAAATTTTCTTTCTTAAATAATTTAAAATCAGCTTCGGTAGCGAAGACACTTCAATCCTTCGAGCATATACGTAATAAAGGGTTCAATTTTTCAACAGGTATAATAGTATTGCAAAGGCGACTTAACATAGGCCTATACCCCGCTAGGATTTGTTGGTAAATAAATGTGTTTATTATTTTTGGTCGTCAATTCTAATTATAAGAATGAGAGTACTCAAGCAGTCGATGTCCAGCTAAACTACAAGGTTGGATAAAGTTTTTATACTGATTTTTAACAATATAAAAAATATATTTATAGAGAAAAATAACTTTTGTTTGAATTTTTTAAAATAACTTTTAAAATCACGCAGCTACGCGATATAAATTTGGCTAATAACTTAAAATGTAGGTACAACCAATGTATAATTTGGCCAGAAAATACATAAAAGGTAATGGGTTTTGCAGAGAGCAAATTTATTTTTTTGCGCGGTACACGCTATTTTGTTTAATTCGAATGTAACGACCATAAACTGGTGTGTTAATAAATGTGAACAATTTTATGTTAGTTTTTAATGTTTTTAAAAGGTTACGTAAATTTTTTTAATGGATTAATACATAAAATAAAATAAAAAATAATTAATTTTTTTAACAAACAACAGTGAAATATCTTAATTTAAGAAGTATGTACTTAAGGACACAATGACTCAATAGTTTTTTTTTTGGTAATACAGAAATCAAGAAATATTAATAAATTATATTAAAAAAATTTCACAAGAACTACATCATGACATAAGCTTTTAAACTAAATTAAGAACTACAAATAATTAAAAAGGTAACGGCAACAAAAAAAAAATAACTAGGCCAGAAATAGGTAACTTAGATTAGATTAACACAAAGTGCAGTTTTTATGTTTTTCTTTAAAATTTATCTGCAAGCGGACTCTGTAATCCAATAGAGATAGAAATAGACAAGAAATAAGTTAGAAAAAGTCTTTCATTCTATCACTTATTGGTACTTTGGCGCAAGGTAGTTATAGGGCTTCAAAAAGATTTTGAAAATTTTATCAAGAAATGTAAAATTTGGTATAAAATCAACATAAAAATTATTAGTAAATTTTAAAGAAAAATCCAAAAAGCCTAAAATATCTTAAAGAAATGTGAAGAAATTTTGGAGAAGAATAAAAAACGCAAAAAATATAAATTCTTTATTTTATAGTGCAATTAAAAAATATATTTAAAAATATGTACACAAATTTTTAGTTAAAATACATTTAAAACACTGATGGGGTTAAGGATAAGATTTTTTTTGTTTCCCTAAATTTGTGCTCTTCTACAAGATGCATATAAATTGGGTCCATTTTATAATCTTTAAACCACAGACCACAAACACCAAACTTAATTAATTTAATTTATTTGATCATAAACTTTACAACACTCTAGGTAATTATAAATATAAAAATAAACACATAAGTAAACAAAGATTTGCATGTTAGGATCACTTTAAAAGTTCAAAATGAAATGAAAAAATAAGTAAAGCAATGACAGAGATAGGCGGAGTTGGGCTTAAAGAGATTTTCCAATATAGACAGGAAATTTATTCTCTATGGTGTTACCGAGTTTGCCTGCTGAAGAAATTTTTTACGTTTTCTTGATTTTAAACTATAAAACCGGTTGTGTGTTAAAGTCTCTACTTCCTATCCAAACCCACAAAATTTTAAGTCTCTATTTATGAGTTGCTCTTTAAGTCATTCTACGGCCCTACGTCTTTGTGAACTAATTTAAAAAAAATCAACAGCACTCGTGAATAAGACATAATTATGAACTTCAGTGAAAAGCACTAATCAACAAAAGACCCTATATAAAAAAAATAAATTGAATTTTTTTGTATAAAGCCAATTGATACATTGGTAAAAAAAACATACACAAATAAATTAGGACTAGTTAGTAAGCCTTGGAATGTAATTAATATACAACATAAAATTTTAAAGCAATTAATCCATTAGGATAAGGAAAATATTTTTAAAAATAATAGTAAAGATATTTTATGTATGCCAACTAAGTGTCATAGATAAAATACGTAGAAATGACTTAAAACGACACCTATGGTGAAAATTGGTCCTTCGTAGTTAAGGGATAAGTAAGATTTAAGTATGAAGCGTTGCTAATTCAAGGTAAATGACATACAGCAAAGACAAAACCATTTAAAAAATAAAAAGCACTATAAATTTATTTTGCGCTTTTATGTAAAAATTAACGCTTTCACCTGGAAGCAAGATTGAGGGTTAGGTAAGCAGTCTAAATAAACCATTAAACGCTAAAGTCGTCTAAATTTGTACAGGGTGGAGACATTTTAATTAATTTTTAAATATTGGGAAAACTATAACTCTCAAGTACGATTTTTGAAACAACTGCATTGGTAAATCGCGAAGCTTAATTTTCTAAATACATTTTAAATTTACTATACACTTGGATTTATTGTATAAATATTAATAAAAGCTAAATTAAGATTTAACGTAGAATTTAGTGGCAATACCTCATTAATTTTAGGTTGATTTTTTAAAATATTAAATATTATTTTCAAATTTTTATTGCTTGAAAATTAATTTTTTAATATTTATTTAAACAAAAAATTGTATAAATATTAAGGTAAACAGCATAAGATTTAGATTTGCACACCCTGTATAGATCTACATTGCAATAACCTCATTAAATTTTAGGTTGATTTACTTAATAAAATTATTAAATATTATTTTCAAATCACTAGCTTATTGCTACTTATTGTTGATTATTAATTTTAATTAACTAAATACGTATTTTGTTTAGTAAAATGTAGGCTGGCTCAGAAACAAAGGATCGCTGCAATATTTTGTACAATATTTAAGCAAGAAATAAGAATTAAAAACTGCCAGCTGTATGTGTTTGATTTAAATAAAACAGAGTTTAAAAACGTTATAAATTCGGTGGTAATTTTTATTTTAAAAATAAGAAAAATGGGTATTTTTTAATTTTTTCGCCAAATAAAATGCATTCATTTAGGTTTAGCATTTTTTTTGTAATTTGTATTATATTCAACACATAAATACAAGTTATTTAAAGAAAAATATATTCAAAAATATAAAATTGTAAATTCATGAAAAAAAAATCGAAAATTTGACATTTTTATTTTTTTACATTTAATTTTTAAAAAAATTTAAAAATAAAAAAATTAAAAAAAAATTTTCATGTTGATTTTATATTCCAAAAAAGTGGGACAGCGATTTTGGACATTTACCAATATTATTAAATTTTATATTAAGAGCGGAGAAAAAAAGTGTATATGCTTTACAGATATATTTGGCCAGATAAATAGAAGAATAATAATATGTTGTAAAATTTTATACAAGAAGTGCAAAATTTAAATACTATGTTAAGATTTTGATGTCTTATTTTCATTACTTTTGTTATTTCTACAAATAACTAATTTTCTTGAAATTAAATATTAAGTGTGTAGTATTAATAATGGGGTAATTTAATTGTAAAACAAATATCAAAATAATCCGAAGGGTGTCTTATTTAAAAAAGAAACTTTGCCTTATGTTTTTAAAACTATAAAAACTAATTTTAAAATATAGGCATGCCACTGGATTACACATAAAATTCTATAAAAACTTGCTTTTATCTTTTCTTTCTGTACTATTAACCCAGATACAAGGGTGTGCTAAACTCGTCAAAATCGAAAAACACCCTGTACCTCCGAGACAAATCAATTTAGCCACGATTAGTTTTTGCCGTTGCAGTTGTTACAAACATCGGACTTAAGAATATGCCATCCATTGAAAAGGCTCCACCCTGTATATGCGTTTTTCGGACTACCTGTATAATTTTTTTAAGTTAAAATATATATATTTTTTTCATATAAATGTGTATAGTAAAAAGCCCAGGTAAAAGTCCAGAAAATTAAAATTATTACTGCTCTAAATAATAATTGTAATTTTAAAAACAATTTGTATCAAATAAAAACACCCAAAATTTAACATTTAAAAACACAAATTTAATAGAACAAATGATATAAAAGCAAACATTTATTTAACTCGTATTATTTAGCGGCCTAAAAAGTGATAAAAGTTGATAAATGGCTTGAAAGTATGGCGTTCGTTTATAATCTCTATAAACATCAGTCAATTCTTGATCCCCAATTAATTTTTGTTTAGATTAAGCGCAGCCATCGTACTTTTTAATGTTTTTTTTTACGTATTTACGCCTTCTGTTCTGGTATATTTTTAATATCCGGCTTTTTTGCTACGTGACATTTTTGAACAGTTATTAACAACATTGTTTAATGACCTGTTATACCTGCGCATATTTTAAGTCATAGCAATTTTTAAGGTTTTAAGCAATACAAAACAATACAAAAAAAAAATAAAATTTCAACCTACAAAGTCAAAATTTTAACTTACCATGCTAAAATTTTAACTTTCTATATTAGAATTTTAACTTAAAACCCTGAAATTTCAACCTACTCTGGGCTTTTATAAAAAATACAAAGACATTCTGAATCTGAATCTAAAAGTGAGAAAAGTGATAAATACCACGGCATCTAGGCCCGTTGTACTACCTCCTAAAGGGAACTCCTCACCAGTGCGCCGCCCATTCTACTGATTTAAAGTAGGTGACAAAGTCACCGAGAGGAATCTCCTTAATGTCGGCCAAGGAAAGTCAACACTCGCCGAGCATGAATCTTTTCTTGGACGAGAGTACAGGTCAGTCACAAGGGATGTGCTCTACCGTCTCGTTTTCCCGTTCACAACCTCTCCACAGAGGTGTGTCTTTTATACTCATTCTAAATAGGTGCTTTCGTAGTTAAAAATGTCCAGTAAGGACGCCCGTAATTAGATGAAGGCTTGCTCTAGGCATTGCCAAGTAATGTTTAGCTGTATTTTTGTCAGGATAGTTCAGTAACCCCTCAGTAGTAGCGTAGTTGTCAGTCTCGGCTTACCACACCAGCGATCTGGGTTTGATTCCCAGCCGGGGAGACATATTTTAGGTAGTAGTTATTTAAAAAATAACGTCCATGGTGGCACTACCGCGTTGTCTTAAAGGTGCTGTAAAATGCAATATTTTTATGTTTCAGTGCTTGAACATCGTTGTCGAAACTAGGAAAAGCATGGGTTAAACATCGGAAAACCCGGCACATACGGTACTTAGAAATATATACGTATATGTATATTTATAATATACATATATTATATATGTATATAGTAATTCCTTGTGAGCTGTCATAGACATAAAAAACTCCCTGGAAAAGTTACAGTTTGCTGTGTGAGTATCTTTTGATTAGGTCCCTCATCACAAACCCTGTCGGACCTACATAGGTTCGGGTCCAATTACAAACCCATTAAAAAATAATTAAATGGATAAGTCTGAAACCAAAGAAACCTAGAATAGCTTCTTTTGCAGTGTATTTATAAGGGCAAAATGTCTTGGACTGCAAAATATATTCAATAGATTACTCTGTAATATTAAAAAAATGTTAATATCAACAGAAATAAGATAGAAAACAATAACGTTTAAATGTGAAAAAACTTTATTTCTGACCCGTTTGCATATTAACATTATCTTTTATGGTACAACCGAACCTTAGACAAATGTATGTCAAGTCAATGAAGATATGTCGCAACAATTTCCTCATAAAGTGTTAAAATGCAGTATATTTGGTCACAAGTAGGAGGGACAATATCTCCCGTTTTGTGGCGTCATCGTGTCGATGTTGTTTGTTTTAGTTTGCAGTTTAGCACCAACTTCTAGACTTTGCCCGTAGTTAGTTCTGGTTAGTAGTAACTACTTGGTTCTGCTTAATCCTAACAAGAACTAGAACTAAGGACTAGTTCTGGTTAGTAGTAACCAGAACTTACTAAAAAGAAGAGGCACTTATCAGCTAATGTAAATAAAAATACACCCAATACAAAAACATTGTAACTCTTTATTAAATATTACAATATAATAAGAAATCAAGAAGCAGAATATTTAAATTCAATGTTTATAGTTGACAATGAAAAAAATTCTCTCGACATAAGCTATTGCATTTAGAAGCTTGAATATTCAGCACGTGGTTTTCCAACAAAGAAGAAATATTGACCCTTTTATGGGCAAATCGTTAAGACATTGTTATCCATGATTTGACATACATTTTTCTAAGATTGGTGTTTAAAAGTTGATTGCTTGCTTGTTGGTAATGTAGGACAGAAGGTACCATAACCAGGCAAATATTGGTTTATATAAGTTTAACTTACAGGTTAAACTAAAGACAAAAAACACCATCACAATCCTATCAAAACATTTTGAAACATGTCTGTTTAGTTTATTTGAGAAAAAATATATCATATGTCGTATAGCAAGATTTTAACTAATAATGGCCCAAAATTAAAAAAAAACAACAACCTGTAAGACGACTGGCCTTCCGAAATATGAAGTGTGAATGAAAAATTTTGTCAATTAAATTGTAATAAAAAAATTTAATACAAAGAACGCTTACAACCGAGTGATGATCGCGTTGTTAAATTTAGCAATGGACTTAGCAATTGTTAAAAGCTAACAACGATTTAGAATGTTTAACAAAATGTCAGATTTTGACAGGTTGCCTACTAAAATCATTGAATAACACTGACAATGACGTTTTGTTAAACATCTTAAAAAGTTGTTAACTTTTAACAATTGCTAAGTCCATTGCTAAATTTAACAACGCGATCATCACTCGGCCGTAAATCTCCTAAATTTAATTTACACTAAATAAAAATTAACCATATAAAGCTTTTCTTGGCAAGGTGCATGTTCAACAAGAAGTTTAAACCTTGTTTTCTTAACTGTTTTTATTTTATTTTTTTATATATTTCGGTAGTTCGGATACATAAGAATATTTCCTTAAAAGGATTTTTCCAAATTTAAAGTAATTTAAAATTTATAGCCAATTTAGTGACGTGACTTTGTTGTTCGGCGCAATGAAGCTAGAATTGAACGTTCTGAATTTTGAGCTTCATGTGCTTTAAAAGAATGAAGAACCGCTCGTTTTGCAAAAAGAAATTTGTTTGGTATTTAATTTAAGGTGACAGAAGGCCCGATATATGGAACCAGAATTAATAATTGAAAAAAATGTAATTTATAAAATATACTGTTCTAATTGGTTTACTGTCTGAAACTTAAAATTTTAAACGCGTTTTTCTCCAAACTACTTTTTTCGAAACGTTTGTCAAAAACTATTAAGTCAAGTTAATTAAACAATTTTCTTAAAAGTTGGCATAAATTTTCTTTATATAACCCTCTACGGCAGGATCCAACAATAAATCAAAGTTAAAACGGTTAAAAAATATATTTTTTATTTTTAGATGACCAGGAGGGTGGGAATCGTGCCAAGACAGACATGCCCTTTTTCTTTCTCTCATTCAACAGCGTATAACTTTGTGAAATATATTTTTTGTTCTTAAAACATTTTTGTGTTACTTTTTAAAAAATTATAGATGAAAATGGATAAGTAAAATATTAATTGTTTTTAATCGCTGTCAAAAAATGCCTGAAATTCGGGCTTCCAGAGTAGAATACCCCTTAACCTTTAATTTTAATTGTTAAATGCAATTAAAAAAAATCTTTTTAAAATCTTATTAAAAAAAAATTAAAGGTGTAGTTCGATCACTCCCCAAAATCTTAATAGACATGTTTTCACGAATATTTTTATTTCTTGATTCTTAATAAAGTAATTTTTACCCTATTTTATATATGTTTAAATGGTTAAAATTATTTTTAAACCAATATGCTACAAAAATTAATACCATTTTGCAACGTCAAGTCTTTATTTACAAATAGCAAAAACCAAAAAACAAACATTTCATTTAATAAAACCAAAATGAGAAATCGCCCAAAAACGTACAAATCTTATTTATTATTCAGTTCTGTAACAGCGCTATTTACCTTTATTCAATTAATATAATGACAGACCAACTGGAAAACTACAAAACTGTTTTGGCAGCAAAATGGAATGAGGAAAATTGCAAACAATTTTACCGCTTCGTACTCGCACTTCATCAAAACCTTTGCATAAAAATAAATACAAAATGGTAAATACAGAGATTCACGCATACCTGCGCTAAAATTTATTCATACTTTTTGCCGCGTTTTAAAAAATAGTTCATAAATATAAATGAAATATAACAGGACATGTAGGGCTTTTTTCCTAGTCCAAGTGGAATATTTTGCATACGTTGAAAAATATATGCAATTATGTTGCTTCAAATCTATATTCATAACCTATTATACACAATTCTCTTTTTCTAACTTACATTTCTTTAAAATTTGAATCTTAAACCACTTTTACATATGCATTTAAAAATATTATCGTATACATGATTAGGTAGTTTTTTTAATTAAGGTTAAAAAAAAGAAGTAAAGTATTATTGCTAAAAAACACTTTTAATTTTAATATTTTTCTTATATTTACATTTGACATATATATTCCAGTATATATGCAGCTTTTTCGGACCAGTGAGTTTTGCACATCTGTTTTTTTGCGATTTTGTACTAAAAAAGCTTAATAATAGGGAGTTATTAATTAATTTTATTCTATAGAATATACTGTGTTCCTTTAATATTATTATTTTCTGTGCTAGAGCTAGGTATAATTTGTGTCTTGCTAATTTAAAAAATAATGGTATTATTAAGTATTAACTTTATTTAAGTACTTATTAAAATGGTAAACTAACTGTATTAAAATGGTAAATAATACTAACACTTTTATATTTACTGTGCATATTAACTTTTTTGCTTATAAAGTTCTCTTGGGTAAAATTAATATAGAGGGTAAATTAGAAAACTAATTGTTTAACGCCATATAAAAAATTTTGATAGGTATCCTAAATAAATAATCTGTAATATTACTGTTGGGAAATAATAAACTAAGCCAAAATAACGGTACACATAATATATTGATTTTAAATAATCTTTTGACCGCAGGTTATATATGGTACCGCAAAAACAATACAGAAAAATTAAATTATACCTATTTGAAAAGTACTTTTAACTTAATACATATAAATAATTTTAAGCAAAAAGAAAATATCAATTTTAATAAATTGCTGACAAAAATTGGAGTAAAATAAAACAAAATGATTTTAAAAAGATGACATTTTTTTAGCATGGGAAGTAACTTAAAAAATAAAGATATGCCGATAAACGGAAAACATTACTGGATGCTTGTAATCAAATTCTCCACAAACACCAATTTTTTTTAGGTAACTGCAACATACCGATATCATACTGGTATCACAGCATAACTAACAGAAAGTAGCACCCTTTTATGAATTGACGGGAAAGTACGGTCATTTTTCTTGCGGAAGTTGAGCCAACGTTTTGCTAATATATAATCTGTCTGCTTTATTTGAATTGTAATCGTTTCTTTCGTGTTTTGTGCTTAAAAATATCAATACGCCGGCGCCGCCAGGAAAAGATCGTGCTGCCTGTTAGTTATGCTGTGCAAAAGTAAATATGTTACATGGTAAGCTAGCAAAAATTTGCTTGTAGTAAAACGGTCACTAAGGTAAGTGAATCAGTATATACAAGGCTCTGTATAATAGTATTTTAAAAATAAAAAAAATATAATATTCTTTTATAAATAAATGTACAGGGACGTCATAAGATAATGATTAATTTTATGTGGTAATTTACACAATCCTTAATATCTCGATAACTGTAACAGCTATGGAGAAATGTTATGTAACCAAAAATCATATATTTTTTTATATTTTACAAAAATTTTTCATTAAAGAAATATTAAAGTTAAAACAGTTGAGTTATTACTGAAAATAGTCTTAAAAATTTGTTTTTTTATTATAACTTAAAAAGTATTAAATTTATATAATTTAAATTTAAAACCTTGTAAAAATACATAATTTTTGTTAAATAAAATTTCCTATAGCTTTAATTATTTTTTGGAATATTAAAATTTAAAACAAAATTAAAATATTTTAAAAACTAAAAAAATTAATATACATAAAATTGAGCTCTCAAAATTGTACATATAAATATTTTTGATACAATAAATAATAAAGGAGATATTAACAAAAATTTGATTTGGGTCAAAAAATTTATTCCAAAATAGTAAAAAAATTATATATTTTTTTAGTAATCCTTTTTTTGTATTTTTTTAAATTAAATTATTTATTTTACTTATTTTAATTCCACATTACCTAAAATTAAAAATACAATGTAATAACAATATTATTTAGGATATGAAATATTATTTTTGGCTTACCCTGTATTTTTATTTTACCTTATAATACTTTGTAGGTTAAACAAAATAATATACAAAACAAAATGTAAAAGTTTTTGTATTATTTACTCTTTAAATACCGGCAATACTTTTATTTTTTAAATTAGCAAGCCACAAATTATACCTAGCTCTAGCGGCTCACCCTGTAGGTGTAGAGTTTTGGTGCAATAATTAAAATTGCTTTTGGTGAGGTCCTTAATATAATATTAAATTTTGGTTTAGTTTTACCGGTCGCCAAAAACCCATTTAAAGTGTACATGGTCCTTTACCTATGTAAGTAAAAGATTTGAATTTAACCTTATTCCGTTTATTAGTAACATTAAAAATTTTTAGCAGAGCCGTTTATAATTCAGTTTTGCTTAATTTTTTAATGTTATTTTTTATTGAACTTTTAATCCCGTTGTTGTAGGATGTACGTTAGTTAATTTGGTATGCCTTAAATTTATGCCCTATATTATGTTTTTTTATTATTTGGGGTATCCATATCTGCAGATTTATAAAAGATTACAAAACTAAGTTTATTTGTTAATTTGTTGTTATTAGGTGGTTTACCTAAAAGTTAAAAAAAATCAGTACTGCTGTTTATAAGACAGTTCGAATAGAAAACACCAAGATGTCGTATACATGCTTGTACCAATATGGCATATCATAGAATAAGTTTTAATTTTGAATTATAAATTATTAATAAAAAAGTTTTGTGTGTATAAATATTGGTGAAAAACTTGTTTGTTTTTTCATATGGTTTAAACTAATAAATTTAAATAAAACTTTTCTAAGTTATTAGTTTAAACCATCTTAAAAAAACAAGTTTTCCACCAGTATTTATTTATAAAATACCATTAAAACATTTTAAATTACCTTTTTATGTACTGTAAATATTGTATATATTTACAATGTGTTTTTTTCATATTTATTAAAATAAAATAATTTAGCAAACCCATTTAAGTCATTATTTGTACTAAGATACTGTTTTATTATTTTATTTTATTCGTTTTATCTTTATCACAACCGCTTGTATAAAGACCAAGGACTAGGTACCGTGGATGCCGGGTTTTTAAATTTTAACACCTTTTATCCTTAGTTCAGTTATCGTTATCTAAGTACCAAAACATATTACATTTCAGGGCACTTTAAGAAAACGCGGTAGAGCCGCCACGAACCTTATACAAATAACTACTACCCCTGAACTACCCTTCATTGCCGTCTGGGTAATGTCATCCAGACCAGACCCGCAATTTAACATGGAATCTGAACCAAACTTTATAGTACACGGTGGTCACTGGCGGTCACTCCATCATGCCTATGCATTAACCTTGCTGATTTAACAGAAATTTAATTGAGGTTACTTTGCAAATTTTGCATAATATTTTTATTTTTAAAAACTACAGTATGCGTTAGAGCTTCATCTTTGGACAAAATGTTAAAAAAATGATTACATTATTTAGACAAAAAAATCGCAAGATAAAAAACATTTTTAAAAATTAAATAAATATTTTGAATTGTATTTAAATTATTATATTACATAAAGGTAAAAGGCCATTCATACATAACCTAATTGTGAAATTACTAAAACTACTTGACCCATAAAGATGAAATTTGGGACAGAGGTGTTTTATTAGTAGAAGACATCAGCTAAGAAAGGATTAAAAATCCCACCCTAAAGGTTTTATTTGTGGACTTAGAAGTATGTAAATTGGTATGTAAGCTATTGATTACGGTTAAAAATGATTTAAAAAAATCGAATTACTTCCCTTGGGGGTTAAAATAAGAATACAAGTTTGTATGGAAAAACATTAACTTTTAAAGTTGTAAATATGGGAGTTGGGCACATTCAAGTAGGGCCTCCCGTTTTATTAGCTTTTGCTTGACAGCCTATTGTGGTTTGAAGTAGAAAAGTTTAAATAAATTGCTTAAAAAAACAATATAGTATAATTTTTAACACGCTAATTAAAAATCTCCACGGGTACAAAACCCGAAAACCCCTCTAACCCCCCTGCCCTTCAAAATCACCTTAAAAGTCTCAAAATCCTCAGTGACCTTAAAGGCTGAATTCGGAGGGGGGTAGAGGGGTTCTTGGGTTTTGTGTCCGTAAAGACTATTACTTGAAAAGTTTGAAAACAATTGGCCGAAACTCATTTTTCAAGGAAATTGCGAGGTCCTTTAAAGTGCGTTTATCTTAAAAACAGTTGCGCCTAGAGACTTAAATGAGGTATACATTTTTGACGCAACAGGGATTAAAGTAATACCAAGCTCGAAAGAAGTTATGCCATCTAAAACACGTGGGGTAGGTCGTAGCTAGCGCCCTCCTCTAGCAACATCAAAAGTATGGACGAATTTGAATTTCTCGCCTCAAAGAACCCTCAAATCTCCGATTTTATACCGCTACATCTTTTAATAAAAAAATTATTCCGAAAAAAACAACAAAATTAAAAGTTTGACAACCTGTATCTTAGTTATTATCAACTTTGGAATAAGGCAAGTTTACGTTAATTGCATAATTTCGACGTAAGAAATCTGCTGTTGCTCTGTGTCTCATTTCTTTTGCGGTTAGTTGTCGCACATATCAACTGTATAAAATTTTTCCGCGGATCGGAAAAAACAAAATCGTATAGCCCACGCAAAGGCTAGTAGACTTCATATTTGTTATAAAAAATAGAAACTAAGAATAGTTTTTTTTTATTTACTTGCTGAACTTCGAGTCATTAGAAATTCATTTGGAAAATATTTTCTTTTGGTAAAAAATATATTTTATATTGCGGTAATTATTTTACTTTAAAGTGAACCCAGCTATTTAGATTCGCATATTACAAATTTTAAACCCCCTTTTATTTACAAAAATATTAATTATTACTTTATTTAACCCTCCAAACCAACCGAAAATATATTTAATGCTTTTGCTTATTTTGTTTGTGCTAAAGGTATTTCTGGATTAGAACAAATTTACCTCACCCAACTTAAACGGAATAACAAATTACTCAAATTACCTTTCTTTATACATAATATAACTATACAACACTTATACCCACGAGTATCTTTACTGCAAAACAGAAAACAAAAACTAAAGCTAAATTAGTTTCCATTACACAAGGGAGAAAAACCTACTCAGACCATTAGGAATCTTACAGAGCTTGATGTAGCAACCCTAATTAGTTTTGTGTCTACCAGGGTAATTCTGATTTTATTAAAAATAAAAAAGTATTAAAAAGTAGGGTTTCATTTTTAATTTACTTAAAATAATATTTCTCTTAAGCTCTTTTTTCATTTTCCCACTTGAATATAAAGTTTTATACAGCAATTTTTAGAAATCCTAAAAGATATGGTCATAAAATTTGTGGTTAATTAGGTGCAAGGTTGTTAGTGATGAAAATTTTTAATTTTTGGCTAATCTAGCAAACAATAATATAATAAGTCTGCCAATATTCACCCCTTACTTATGAGAGACCAAGTTCTGCAGAATAAACGTTTTTTTAACCTTGTAAGCATTACTTTTGATAAAAATCTTAAGTGACACAAACGAATAATATTCATAGTCACATTAGCTTTAAAAAGCTCGGACTCTATTTAGAATGTTGTTCTCATGTCTGGGAAATGACGTCTCCCATAGTCTTAGCATTCTGGATTCCATTTAAAGATAAGCTGTTTACGCTATTAACTTTCCTTGTCTTTGGGTAAGCTTTTGTCATTTTTATAGATATGTTCTCGAATTTTGTTTCAAGGAATTAGCCAAAATATTTCCTTTTCTGGCAGCTACCAACAGAGCAACACATAATGCCACTCTTATACATCCCCTTTCAGTCCAACTTAAAAAACCCCCGAGCTTGTTTATTTTTTTATTTCTAAAGTAATTCTAAACTATGGAGCATACTGCTTGCAGAGGTTGCCTTCCTCCTGCAGATTTCCAAATATTTAAGTTTTATAGTATCTGTATCTGAAAGTGTGGAGGGTGATAAACATCACTGCACCTAGGCCTCAATAGGCCCATTGTGCTACCTCCTAAAGGGGACTCATCACTCAGTACGCTGCACATCCCTAAAGTAGATAAGAACGTCACCGAGAAGAATCTCCTTACTGTCGGCCAAAGAAAGCCAATACTCGCCCAGCATGGATCTTCTCTTGGACGAGAGTGCAGGGCAGTCACAAAGGATGTGCTCCACCGTCTCGTCTTCCTGTTCACAACCTCTAAACAGAGGTGTGTCATTTATATCCATTCTAAAGAGGTGTTTCCGTAGTTGACAATGTCCAGTAAGAACGCCCGTGATTAATCGAAGGCTCGCCCTAGGCTTTGCCAAGTAATGTTTAGCTGTATCTCTGTCAGGATAGTTTAATAACTCTTTGGAAAAGTTACAGTTTACTGTTTCATCCCATCGTGTTGTAAACTGCCGATGAGAGTGTTTTTTAATTAGGTTCCTCATCGTAGCCCCTGTCACACCTACAGCCTTCCTGGCCAACGAGTCAGCGATGTTTTATGGTAATAAATTACCTTCAACCACACTTAAGACATTTCTTAACAGTAAAAACCATTAGGAAAAAAGTTTCGCAATGAGTGTATGGGCGTCTTTTTTAACATATAAAGAAAATTAGGGATGGAAATACACTTGGTGTTCACTGATTTCACCAATGCATTACGTTAGACTATAACCTTCTAAACTCTTTCACACCAAAAAAGAAAGAAAACATTTTAGGTATGGAACAATATTAACCTCGCCTGCCAAGGCGTTTGAAAAATATAGATCTATGTATAAATCTGCTTCTTAATCTCTTGCATAAAAATTAAAAAATGATAATAATTTAGGTTAGAAAAATTGCGCCAATTTTAATATCTGCTAAAAGAAGCACCGTTGTTAATACTCTATTCCTTGTAATTTGACCTTGTTTAAACGCAAATATCTTAATAACAATTTTTTAGAATAATTTAGATATACCCTTTTATATATTTGTAA
The DNA here is from genome assembly GCA_019359885.1 of Listronotus oregonensis. Taxonomy (NCBI): domain Eukaryota; kingdom Metazoa; phylum Arthropoda; class Insecta; order Coleoptera; family Curculionidae; genus Listronotus; species Listronotus oregonensis. The sequence continues at coordinate 77,308 of JAHBCN010000104.1, read as the reverse complement.
AAAATTAAATTAAAACGGACTTTGTTTGATACAAGTATTTCCTATTGTCATAGCCAGGTTGGACCAGTTTGCTTAAAATACCTATTTTAAATTTTACATACACAGTGTTTTTGAACACTAAATTGTTAATCGTTATTAAAATGCCTATCCAATATTAAAAATTTAACTCAAGAGTGTATTTGCTAAACTGCTTATTCCGTATCTTATATAGTTAAAAAAATGGGTCATTTTATAAATTCTTTTAGGTGTACTGACGATATTACTTTTTTTTCTTACACTGTTGAGTTTTTAGTTGTAAATAAGAAGTGTCAAATAATAGTAAGCAGTGTTAAATAGATTTTAGGTTAATGAATTTTAAATTGCTTTTTTACCTTATATAATTTTTCAAATAAAATTAAAACTTACAGAGGCAAAGAATCAACGCCATCATTTTGGAAAAACTTGAAGTCGTACTTTTAACAAATACGAAATCTAATAACAATTCAAGTAAACTTGAATTACTGATGGGGCGATAAGGATTTTCCTGCAAGACCTAGCCTTTTTTAAATAAATCCTCCTAAATAGTTTTCGCCATATTTAAAATAAAATTGCTGGCGTTATAATGGAAAAAAGTTGATTGAAAATTATTATCTATTTCATTTTCCAAAGAAGAAAATTCTTTATTAAAGAACGGAGCACTTTAAAAAACTAAATAAAATGTTTTAAGGTACAATAGAGATCAGTGTAAGCCCTTACAAGTTTGCTTTTTATTTTCGCTGTTTTTTTATCTTCATGACAGCTTGCAAAGGCTTATATGAAAGCTTAGTACTAATTACCGTGGGTGCCGGGTTTGTAGATATTTAAAACATTTTTCCCAAGTTCTGTCAACTTTATTCATGTTCATAAACAAGCAGATATTGCTTTTTGCAGTACCTATTAGAAATCGATTTTATGCCACCATAGACGTTACACAAATACCTACTGCCTCTAAGAACTACCCCCATCAACGTCTGGGTGGAATTCTCCATGAGACTTTTGTGCAATGGTTATATTAAAGTCTAATATTTTATCAAAACACGTAGCCATAAAGCGTAAATTTTAGTTTACCAATTATATATAAATCTTAAAGAATTTAGTATTTAAAGGATGGTTAAAACATATTCTTAAAAATTTAGTAGTACATTGGTCATAAATAACTTTTTCTTTTTCCTTGGAAGTCGTCCTGATTTACCACCGAAGGCTTGGGCTTTTTGTGCTTCATCTTCCATTATTTTTTATACCAATTCTCTCATTAGTCTTGTTCTTTTTACAAGTCTGTGTTACCCCGAGACTGGTTGGTTGATATATTCCCATGGGCTCATTATTGGTTTTATTGGTTGCACAAATAATGCCTGTCTTTTTGTAATTCAACTCTTTACATTTTTACGTGATATTGTAGGCTGTTTCTTCCCCTCGTCGCACATTCTGCCACTTAGTTCCCCATTGCATGAACCTATCTTGCGTAGGTGTCCTCTTAGGTTATCGTGCCCTGTTAGCAACCCTACTGTTATGCGAAGTCTTTTCCCACTTTGTCTGAGTAGTTCTTTCTTTGTTCTTTTGGATTTACCCCCTATGAAACCTTCTTCATGTCTTATTTTACTGATGCTCCCCCAGTATTTCCCGTGTTTGTAAAACGTCCTTTTACTATTATGGTTTTGTATTGTAATGTAATGAACGGGGTTGCTCGGCTCTAGTGTAGCCTTCCTTCACTTCGACCTACCTAAAGAGATCTTTTGTGAATACCCTTCATTGGTTAGTGCCCGGTAATTCCTATACCTTTAGCAAAGTTCAGGATACTACGCGGTGCAAGTTGAATAATATCTCTAGGATTAAGATATACCCCTTCGAGGTATTTAAACCGTTGTCGGGTCAGTTCTCTGCATTCACAGAGAATGTGTTCCGCAGTTTCGTTTGCTTCATGACAAAATCGACATTGTTCATCCTCAGTCTTTCCCATTTTTTTGAGGTGATACCTCCAAGGGCCATGTCCTGTTAGGAAGTCGGTAACCAGTTTAAGTTTATTTGTTTGAAGTTCCAGTAGCTTCTTTGTGTACTTAGGTGAATGCGAAATAAATCTTTTCGCCTGCCTTTGTCCTGGGATGTTGTTCCAGTAAGTCTCTTTTTGAGTTTTCTTCCATGTTCTGAGTTCCTCGTAGAGGTGGCCTCTAGTGGTGCCACCGAAGGGTTCAGGTTCATAGAATGGTCTCTGTGCTCCTTCCTTAGCGAGTTGATCGGCAATTTCATTGCCCTCCACTCCTTCATGTCCTGGTACCCACTCCAGAGTAACTCTGTTGTGTTTGGCCAGTTGGTTTAGAGATTGTCGGCATTCCCAGGCTAGCTTTGAATTAAAAGTGCATGAAGTCAATGCCTTCAAAGCAGCCTGGCTGTCCGATAAAATATATATAGTTGCGCCTCAAAGGCCTTTTTTGGCACATTCAGAAGCGCAAATGTCAATTGCATGGATTTCAGCTTGGAAGATGGAGAGAGCCTTGCCGAGAGACTTTGAGAGTCTGCATCTAGGTCCAAAGACACCAGCTCCAACCCCTTGTTCCATCTTAGATCCATCAGTATACCAGACAAGTGAGCCTTTTTCATGCTTTGGTGCATTCTCACTCATAGTTTGGCGGTCTTAAATAACCACTTCAAAAGAGCGCTGGAAGTCCCTCACTATAGGCATCATGTCTGTGGGTTTGGTCAGAGCTTCAATCTTGATTCTTTCCAAAATTTTAGAGTGTCCTGACTTTATATTTTGTGGCTGGATTACTCTGGAGGCACTCAGTATCGCCTACCCCTTTATGTGCAAGTGCAAGGGAAGGAGGTTCAACATTGTCTCCAGAGCTGCCGTTGGGCAAGTTTTCATTGCTCCAGTAACTCCCACACAGGCAAGTCTCTGCAGTTTCAGAAACTTCCATTGTGTAGTTTTTTCTTCTGTTTTTGGCCACCAGACCAGTGGGGCATAAGTAACTATAGGTATTACAACTGTAATGTATGACCAGTAGATCATTTTGTCTTTTAGACCCCATGTTTTACCACATAGTCTGCGGCACACCCATAGTGGCGTTGATGCTTACTATTAGGTTTTAATCGTTCAAAAGTTATTTCTAGCACTAATATATACCAAATTATAGTCTTTAAACTTTTGTTTTTATTTTTTAAATAAAGCCAACACAATACCACTAAAGACAAAGAATAGATAGTGCATCAAAAATAAATTCATTGCGCACAAATAAACATATCGGCTAAAGAATGAAATTTCAGGTACTTGTTATAGCGAAAAGTATGTAGGCATTAACTTCTTTGTTAAGTTATAATATGCCTTAAAAATATTTTTTTATATATACAATAGCATTCTATTCTAATAACCTTTCTTTGTTATTTCAGTTCTTCTGTTAATTTTAAGGAATAATATCTAAATCACCATGTTTATTATTGTCAAATATTACCGCAAAAATACTTTTATGTTTTAGTATTAATATTTAAATAGACCTGGTATTTTAATAAATTATTGTTGGGTTAACTCGACAGGAAAGTTTTTGTACAATGGGATCCCTCCTGTTATTTAGATAATTAATGCGTATTATTAATAGTTATTTAAATAAAAGATGGTAACCTACGCTTGATGCTAAAGTATTTTTAGAAAAACTTGAAATCATTTAACATCATACCATTTTCTTATATTTTTAAAAATAATAAGTACACTAGACAACACAACCTAATATTTTATTTATGACCAAATGTCATAAATAATACATTCATTTTAATCTATAAACTTGTCGCTGGCGTTGGTGACGGCGTAGATGATGGCGTTTGATCCTAAAGTATTCATATACAAAACGTTGTCGACCTGCGTTGGCGCTGAAACTTAAAATTCTTATAATTCTTTCAATTTTATATTAGAATTGTAACAAGTAGAATTTTAATTTCTATTTTAGTTACCCTTTAAGTTTATCTTAATAAAGGTGACAGACTTGCCACCGAAACTTAGATAAATGTTTCATTGTTTTGTTTTTTTTTAAGTTTTTTTTTCTGTTTCATAGGGGTCAATAGGGTTGAGCACACTTAGTCGCTATGCGAGTAAACCCAACAAGACACGGTAGGTTAGTACCTAGGCATCAGCTTTCGTGGACTGTCCCAAGGTAAAAAAAGAACTTAATAAAACATTAATCCCCCACAACAACATATAACATATCTACTAGACATGGTATATCTTAACTTTATTTTATATTTCTTATGTCTGGGCCTGCTGCCGCCGAATCTGACAAAAGCAACTGAAAGTCATAATATAAAGAAATCTCCGTAGCTCGAAAAATATTAATACGAATCTGTCGGACCCCCGTCATTAAAGACCACGGCGGAAAATGTTACATTAAGACCTCGTGATTTATCAACGTTCATTTTTTCGGAACGCCTTTGTCTTTCTATCATGGAAATTGGGGCAGATTTTTAGTGACAGTTTTACCGTAAGAAAAATGTCGTTATATTCTGAGCTGTCTTAGAAAATCTATAAAAGAATACAGCTAAAAACTTTAACCACCAACTAAATTGAGAAAAGTAATTTATTATAAATACAATTGTATTATTTTAAGACTAGGATGCAAAAAGAGATATTTTTGTACGATTATATTATAAACATTTATTTAACGCAGTTTAGCGGCCGTAAAGTAGCTTTTATGCTCTAGTTAAATAAAATAAAAACAACATTATAGTAAAAATATTAAACCTTATTACTTTTTTTAAGAGCAAGTATTGATAATTAAATCGCAATTTAACTTTTTTAATGTGGTCATACCCTTTTTTTTCATTGCAGCTTTATTGAGGTCATTAAGTGACACAGACAACGGCAGATTTGATTTACAGAGGTTTTTTATTGTAACAGAACAATTATTACTTTATTAAGTGGTAAGGTCAGTAAGTGCTCCTAAGTGGTTGAGGATGTGGAGAAAGAGACAGTGAAGATCTCCAAAACAACCGAAACTGGTAAGAGTTAACTGACCGTAATGCTTGTGCCATTTTTTGCATTCTCGAAACATTGAGTTGAGTAGAAATATAAAAATAAAAAAAATATTTTGTGAGGTATATCAAACAAATTAATCAAATATCTAGCTGTTATATTAAGTTTCTATGACAAGAAATTTATTATTTAGCATTATTAACACATTTATCACAGATTTGTCCACTTTAGCTTGTTCAATTTAACTTTGTGTTAGATATAATATACCAAGAAAGTGACTATTCTGATCTAAAAAATGCTTGGAACGCAGGATATTTTGCTATTATTTTAAATAAATTCCAAACAAAGGTAGAAAAAGATCTTCCAGAAATTTATAAACTGGTGCAATATTTCTAATTTTAATGTATACAAATTACTATCCACCTATTAACGGATAAAAATTATTTTTTTCTCAGTTGGCTAGGATTATTAAAAATAAAACTTGAAAATTTCTTGATATTGTTTAAAACTGAGATAATATTTGGGGGAGGCTTTAACTTTTTTTTTTAATTTTCCAAATGAGCAGTAAGGTCATTTTCAAAACCCTGTTTTGGGTATTATAAAGCATTGTCATTTTATCATCCATTATAAACAATTAAATTTTTTTAAGGTTACTTGCTAAAAATTTAATTTACAATTAACTAAATAATTAATAATAATAATTTAAATAACCCTGGGCAGACTTTCGTAAATGCTAACCTCAGCATTCAGGAATCAATATATTATAAATGTCATACCTTAAAAAATGTTTGAAATTTACCAAAATTTAAATAAATGTAATATTAGTGGTTATATAATTTACATTTTTACCAAATATGTCACCAAAATTTGGGTAGGTTTAGAATCACGGTAAAATTGTTACATTTAGACCCCGTGATTTACCAAAGTTAATTTTTTCGGAACGTCTTTTTTTATTATTATGAAAATTAGGGCAGATTAGTGACAATTTTAGCGTAAAAAAATGTCTTTATATTCTGAAATATCTTAAAAAACCTATAAAAAACAGCTAAAAAAATAAGGTGTAAAACTTAACCCACGAACTAATTTTAAAAAAAGGTAATTATAATAGAATTGTATTGAACTAAGATGTTTATAAAATAATATATTTTTTTTATAATATCTTCATTTTTTCACCAGTAATTTGTAAAATATATTTTATTTTTTTTAATATTTAAGCAGCTAATAATACACGGACGACAAAAGATATTACCTAATTAATTGTATTTAACAAAGAAAAAAGAAAAATGTATACAGGGTAAGACCATAGTTTGAAATAAATTTATTAAGTAAAAAAATTGAATAAATTAATTAATAAAAAAATTTTTGAAAAATGCTTAGACCCGTAGAATATTATTTTTAGTTGCGTTTTTTAAGCAATATTTATCGAGTATTTCTCAAATTTCAGATATAACGTTATTAATGATTTTTTTTAAATCCAAACCCAATTATAGTAAAAAAAGTATTTCTAAAGTGCATATTAGCGATATATAGCTGCCCAATTTTAATTTTTTTTGTGTCGTTTGCAAGATAAATAATAAATAATTAAAAATATTTTATTTACATTAATTATATTTTTTTAACATTCTTAAAACATGGAAGAAGAGATTCTTGACCAAATTTTGGATTCCAGATGTCCAGATTTCGGATCTAAGAAAAAATATGACACATCCTTTATATTTAAAAGTCAAACTTGATAACGTAAAGTGAAGTTGCAAACTAGAAAGGTTTTATGAAATTTTTTAATAAACGATAGTAACGTCAAATCTGACAGCTGACATCCTGTTACGAAAATGAGCAGTTATATATAATTTGATATGCGCTTTAAAAATACTCTTAAAAAACTTAAGTCCCGATTTTAAAAAAATATAAAACTTTAATATCTTAAGTCTGGCATATACAAAAAAAATATTATATTTAAAGAAAAAAGTGCGAATAAAAATACTAATCCTAGCATATTTTTAAAAATTAATTTGTTTTCAAATTATTGAATTTATATAGCTTAGAGACTCGCAAAGTATAAAACTAATGTAATTTAAATAAAATAGAAAAGAATACTAAAATACCCTTTTTTACATAAAAACATTTATGGGCAATAAAACTTCTTTTTATATACATCAGTCCAAATATAATATAACAATGCTATAAAATTACTTAGGTAATTTAAAAATTTATAAAATGGGTTTAGCTAGAAGGCATTCGTTATTTATGCTGCTAAAAGGCCGGAAGATATTAATTATTTTGTAAAGTAGATAATGAGTGCTACAAATTATTTATATCGGACAGATAGTTATTTTACAAGCAAAAGGCATATAAATAAAATTAGAAGCACAAAAGTGGAATGTGACCTAGTTTGATTAGAACAACTTAGATTAGTCAGTTCAAGTAATAAAAGTAATTTTTTAACGAAAAAAGAAAACTACAGATTTAAATATTACCACTGTTGAATACAATTTAAACTTGGTTGTAAACGTTAAAAATTTTAACAACAAAATTATATATATAATCTATACTTAATGGAAAAAAAAAGAATGAGACATATTTTTAAAATGAATTTATTATTCATATTTACCCCTTTTAAAAATTCTAATTAGATTTCAAATCCCTAAAAGTTGACATCACGACCTTACCGATAAAGATTTTCATTCAATTATTCTTCGCCTTTCATTTGGCTTTATTTAAAGGTCCGTGTTAAACTTCAAATCATTATGTTTATTGTACTGCAAAAAAGTAATGGGCAATTACTTTCCTGCAGCGAATTTTGGTAAATTAAAACTTTGTTTTTTAAAAATATTTTTTTGTGTCATTTTTAATCATTAATAGACAGTTGTAGTAAAGCTATGGCGCGTTAAACCTATTAAACAAGTGAAGAATGTTTTTTAAACTTTTTTTTTTAATTTAATGATTGTGCCTGTCTAATATATATTTTTTACCCTTTATTGCAAAAAAACCTTGAATAATAAAGCCTTTAACTATTGCAAACCGGTTTAACCAAAACGCGATAAACATAAAAATAATTACTTTTTAAATTTGATCCAAAAAATGTTTTTTGCACTTATAACCGTAGGTAGCAACAATTTATAATTAAAACTCACTTTTTTAGTAATATTATTTGCCGAGAAGAACCTAACCAGGTCTGTTTAATAATATGCGTATCATATATCGTAAAGTAGTGAAAAATATAAGAAATAGTTTACCCCAAATCAGATCAGTATAGTTTTTAAAAATTAAATTATTTTATTTTTGGTATTTTTGTTTTGAACGCACCTTAAACGTCTTCATCCTACACTTCAAATATCGTAAATCACTTTAAACGGTTCTGAACTTAGATATAATATTAGTCTGAACATTTTACAAGTAAGAGTGATAAGTTGGGATTCTAGACCTTTCCCAAATTCGTTCCATTTGTCAAGCTGTTTTGCTTGATAAGGTCAGTTAGAATTTTAGTTGAGTGTTCACTTATCACCTTACGTATTTGGATTAATAAAGGTAAAATATTATGCAGCAAATTAAAAATGTTTAATAACAAAAAAATATTTTTTTTATGTTAAGATTGAAAACTCAAAATACTTTCAAATTTTGTATATTTTTAGTAAGTATTTGTAAAATAAGTTAACCAGAATATTAATATTTATTCTTCAATACACCAGTGTTGCTTTTTATTGTTTATATTAAAATAATTTGCTTTAAAAATAATTATAAAAAACTTTTATGTTGCTGTCGAAAAAGATTATTTAAAATATACGCTTCAATATATCCTTGCTTATGGATTGGTGGAAATAATATTGATGGAAATATAAATCCAAATTTAGATCTTATATAAATATAGATGTTATAAATATAAGAGAAAAACAAGAGCTTTTTATTGTCATGTTATTTGTCGATAAAAACCTAACTGGGTCTGTTTAATAATATGCGTATCATATATGGTAAAGTAATAAAGAATATAAGGTATACATTACCCCAAATCGAATCGGTATAATTTTTAAAAATTAAAGTATTTTATAATTGCGGTTTTTCTTTTTTATGGGTCTTTAAGAATGCCTTTTGTCAGAATTGTGACGCCTATTATAATAAGAATAGCTACCGACAAGCATAACGTTATACTTGCTTTAAAAAGGTAAAGCAATTATATCAAAAACCAAGAAAAATATTAATAAACAACAGTGACATTGCGCCCTTGAGTAAAACATGGTTAAAGCAAAAAATTAAAGGTTAGCATACATGTTTCTCTTTAAAGTATATAGGATGTTTACTTTTATATTTTTGTAAAATCACATAAAAAACAAAATTTTATACACTGTTTTATTATAAATAGTTGTTTATTATATGTTTAGCGGCCATAAGGTGGCTCTTTATGTACTGGTAAAATTAAATGGGTCTTTATTTTTTATGATATTCAAAAGTACGTAGGGAATATTTTTTTTACATTTTTATTATTTACATACAAAACATTTCACTAAAATAATTATACGTTATTATTTTTTTTGTAGTAATCATAAATATTTTAACGCATTTAGAGTGTTTTGATATAGCCATACCCAAATTGTCTTTGTATTATTTTATTGCAAGTTTATTGATGTCATTGCCCAACTCACAGGTTCGGTATACAGGGGTTTTGAAACATAGCAGAACAAAACTTCAAAAGTTATTAGGAACCCGCTCACAAGGACACCATACATAAAATCTTGTATGTTGTTTGTACGTAAACATTGCTTTATTGGTCTTGTAAGTATAGCCTCGCTCGCTACCTGGCTCGGCCATATAAAACTCGCCCAATAAAGACCTGCTGTAGTACTTAGAGAGTTTATTACTTAAAAAAGTAAGGTTTTCCAAATTCTTCTAAACATACACTTAATAAATCATCATATAAGGAAATATTCGCAAGCTTCAAGTATTGAAACTTTTTTTTTTCTTTGGGGACTTTTATTTCTATTCTAAAAATGCGTATCCGCATGATGCTGCTTTTATGATACTAAAGAAACGCCTTTTTTATAAAAATACAGAACATTTTTTATCTACATTTTTACTGTATGTGCAGCAAGCGTAAAAAGACCACGTAATAAATATTTATTTATAAATCCATGTGATCTAACTAAATTGCTACAAAAAATTAATAATTTATTATAAAATAACATTTTAAAATATGTCATAAAGAAAGCCCATACATTATTAAAAACAAGAAAATGCCACTAGAAATGTTTCTGGGCGTTAAGAAAATCTCTTTAGGGTTTGAACGCACCTTTAACGTCATCATCCTACACTTCAAATATCGTAAATCACTTTAAACGGTTCTGAACTTAGATATAATATTAGTCTGAACATTTTACAAGTAAGAGTGATAAGTTGGGACCCCAGACCTTTCCCAAATCCGTTCCATTTGTCAAGCTGTTTTGCTTGATAAGGTCAGTTAGAATTTTAGTTGAGTGTTCACTTATCACCTTACGTATTTGCATTAATAAAGGTAAAATATTATGCAGAAAATTAAAAATGTTTAATATCCAAATTTTTTTTTATATATTAAGATTGAAAACTCAAAATAGTTTCAGATTTTGTATATTTTTTAGTGATTATTTTATAAATAAGTTAACCAGAATACTAATATTTATTCTTCAATACACCAGTGTTGCTTTTTATTGCTTATATTAAAAATATGTTTTTTTGCTCTAAAAAAAATTATAAAAACCTTTTATGTTGCTGTCGAAAAAGATTATTTAAAATATACGCTTTAATATATCCTTGCTGATGGATTGGTGGAAATAATATTGCTTTATTGATGGAAATATAAATCCATATATAGATCTTATATAAATAAAAGAGAAAAAAAAACTTTCAAAAAGGTCGCTATAATAAAAAGGAAAATCCATTTTTAATACATGTCTTAAATATTACCTTCGTAACTTTGTTTATATTATAACATATTTTTGGATAATGAGAATGATTTATATTTAGGATGGCTGACATACCGGTTTAAGAAATTATATCCTTTAAATAACTAAGGCTATTTACTATTGCAGTCTGCTTATTTTAAAACGCGATAAAGACAAAAATAAATATTTTTTAAATTTTACCCAAAAAAATGTTTTTTTGCACATATTGACGTAGCTGACAACACTTTAAAATTAAAACCCACTTTTTAAATATTTCTATGGCTAATTTGTTTTATTTTTATTGTCATGTTATTTGCCGATAAAAACCTAACTGAGTCTTTTTAATAATATGCGTATCATATATGATAAAGTTATGAAGACTATGAGGTCCACATTACCCCAAATATAATTGCGGTTATTTTATGGATCTTTAAAGGTGCCTTTTGTTAAAATTGTAACGATTATTATAATTAGAAAGGCTATCTACAAGCATAAGATTTTACTTACTTTAAAGAGTTTAATAAAATATTTAAAAAACCAAGAAAAATATTAATAAATAACAGTGACATTGCGCCCTTAAGTAAAACATGTTAAAAGCAAAAAATTAAAGGTTAGCATACATGCTTTCCTTTTAGGTATAGAGGATGATTACTTTTATATTTTTGTAAAATGATATAACAAACAAAAGTTTATATACTATTTTTTTATAAATAGTTGTTTATTATATGTTTAGCGGCCATAGGGTGGCCCTTTATGTACTAGTAAAATTAAATAAGTCTTTATTTTTTTATGATATCCAAAAGTACGTAAGCAATATATTTTTTTACATTTTTATTATTTACATATAAAACATTTCACTAAAATAATTATGCCTAACTATTTTTTAGTGGTAATCATAAATATTTCAACTCAATTAAAGTATCTTGATATACCCATACCCAATTGCCTTTGTATTATTTTATTGCAGTATTATTGATGTCATTGCCCGACTCGTAGGTTCGGTATACAGGGGTTTTGGAACATGGCAGAACAAAACTTTAAAAGCTATTAGGAACCCACTTACAATGTAACCGTACATAAAATCTTGTATGTTGTTTGTAGCTAGCTCGGCAATATGAAAGTCGCCCAATATAGCCCTGCTGTAGATACTTATAGTGTTATTAACTACTATTTACTTAATACTTAAAAATGTAAGGTTTACCAAATTCTTCTAAACATACACTTTATAAATCATCATATAAGGAAATATTTGCAAGCCTCTAGTAATGCAACCTATGTTTCTTTCGGGGACTTCTATCTTTATTTAAGAAATGCGTATTCTCATAATTCTGCTTTTGTTATGCTTAAGAAACGTCTTTATATAAAAATAATTTAGAAGCTTTTTTATCTGCATTTTTCCTGCACATGCAGCAAGCGTGAAAAATACCCGTTAATAAATCCATATGATTTTACTAGATTGCTGCCAAATATTAATAATTAATTATAAAGTACCATTTTAAAAATATATTATAAAGAACGCCCATACATAATTAAAAATTGTTAGGTAACTATTAAAAACAAGAAAATGCCACTAAAACTGTTTCTGGGCGTTAAGAAAATCCCTTTAGGGTTTGACGTCATCATCCTACACTTTAAATATCGTAAATCACATTAAACGGTTCTGAACTTGAATATAATATCAGTCTGAACATTTTACAAATAAGAGTGATAAGTTGGAGCCCCAGACCTTTCCCAAATCCGTTCCATTTGTCAAGCTGTTTTGCTTGATAAGGTCAGTTAGAATTTTAGTTGAGTGTTCACTTATCACCTGACGTATTTGGTTTATTAAAGGTTAAAGATTAAGAAAATTAAATACTTTTAATAACCAAAAATTATGGTTTTGATTTTAAATTTCGTCAAAACCCAAAATAGTTTCAAATATTTTGTATATTTTTTTATTTAGTATTTTAAAAAGAAATTAACCAAAAGTAATAATAAAAATTCTTTAATTTACCTGTGCTGCTTTTAATTGATCAGATTAAAATATTGTTTTATTGCCCTGTAAAAATGTATCAAAACGTTTAAGGTGTCTGTCGAAAAAGCTTATTTGAAATATATGCTTAAATATATCCTTGCTGATGGATTGGTGGAAATAATATTGCTTTATTGATGGAAATATAAATCTATATATGGATCTTATATTATAAAAATAAGAGAAAAAAAGGAGCTCTCAAAAAGGTTTTTAATACAGGTCTTGAATATTACCTTCGTAACTTTGTTTATATTATAATATTTTTTTTGACATAAGAGCTTTAGTGTTTCATATTTAGAATGGCTGACATAGGGTTGTAAGAATTAAAAAAAGTTTTTAAAATGGATAAATATTTAGATTAAGATAACCTTTTTTCATTACTTTGAATTTCTTCAAGTATCCTAAGTACATGCCATTACTGCCATGTTGGGCATCAGGAAAACTAATTTGTAATTAACTGTAGTTGCCTTTAGGCACTAGTTGCCAAAATAGTTCATTTCTGATAACGTTTTTTGCACGAAATACATAATTTGAAAGATGGGGTTATAAAAAATTCCTTTAATGAAATACTTTAATTTACATCAAAATCTCGTAATTAAAATAATAATAATGAAAAGTGTGGTGATGTCAGATATCCTGTAATTTCTTTATCTTGTTATCTAAATCAAAAACCCAGTCTTAATTTATGTTGCTTTTGGTGATAGATATTAAATTCATGTTTAAATTTTATTTTATGGAATGTTTTTGGATAAGATTATAAATAAATATATAAATAAATAAAATATCAATTGAACACTACTAACTCTCATTTTGTAATAAAATACAACGGATTAGTTGTTGCGGTTACTTTAACTGGTTGTGCTGTGATCTCATTCATTTAGAAGGGTGACAGTAAATTTTAACGTTTTGTTTACTCTAGGGTATCTTTTAAATACTAGTGGACTAATAAAATAATTTAGTGACCCGGTCCAGCCCTATTGACCCCTATGAACTTGCAGATCGCCTGCAACAAAACAGAAGAAAACCCCTCAAAAAACCCAAAAAATCACAAATATTAATCTACGTTTCGGTGGCAAGTCGGCCACCGTTATCAAGATAGAACCTAAAACAACAAATTAAACTAGATTTTAAGAAATTTTAGGTCTGAAAACTTTTTGAACTTTTAATGACGTTTTGTCATGTCATTAAAAGTTCAAAAAGCTTTCAGAATTTCCTAAGTTTTCAGACCTAAAATTTCTTAAAATTTAGTTTAATTTTGGTTTCTATCTTGATAACGGTGGCCGACTTGCCACCGAAACGTAGATTAATATTTGTGATTTTTTGGGGGGTTTTCTTATTTTTGTTGAAGGCGATCTGCAAGTTCATAGTGGTTAATAGGGCTAGACCGGGTCAGTCCTCATACCCCGGGACCCGGACCAAGAGGGTCCCATTTTCCAAAAAGTAGAAATGCGAGTAACCCAAATAAAACAGACTAAAATATGGATCCGCCACAAAACTATAGAACATATTTACAATCCTAAATTGCGTTAGTTAGATTTTATTAAAATTGTAAAATGTTAAAACTAACTAACAATCCTAAAAATAATGAATTTCTCTCCAGGTGGAAATGTAAAAATAATTTTTAACGCTTTTTAAAGCAACAAAATGCTGCCAAAGTTTCGGGTGTAAAAAAATAAAATCTTCTTAATTGAAAATAATAATTAAAATTATAATTAGTATTTTAAAATATATAAATTGTGTTCTAGGATTTTTTATTTATTTACCTTAACAAATAAATTTGTTTTATGACAAATACATTTATTATCAAAAATAAAACAAAATAGGTGACAGGTTAATTATTTCACGGCTTCTGAATTTTCTTTAGCATATTTTTTTAAATAAAAAAGCACCTTATTTTACATATCAAATTAAACAATAATAAAAAAGAACTTTATTTAGGATATTAAATTAAACAAACTTCCTTCAAATTTAAAAACTATCTTTTTTTGGATTTTAAGTTAAATTAGAAGAAAGAACATAATATTAGCTTTATAAAAATTATATGCATATTTTAATACGTTTAAAAACAAACATACATTTTCAACCCCAAATCACTTTGTTTTAAGTAAGATGTGTAAATATAAATAATTATAATGAATTTTTAATAGCTACACAATACCTATATATAAATAGCGCAAATAAAAAACCTATTCAAGTTGATTAAAAAGCTCTTACGTGCAAATTTTTGTTAAAATTATGCCCTATGTACCCTATAGTTACAAGTTTTCATGCCACTGCAATTTTTTAATTTGTTTTTCAAACATTCTCTATAATTAGCTAGAGTAAATTACCAATAGTTGCATTACGTGCCGTTAACGTAATTGACTGGCTATGTACACAGGAAACTTGTAGTTTTGCGATTAATGTTGTTAGCGTGATTGTAAAATTTAGTTGGATAAGCCTAAAAACCATTTTTTTGTGTGTGTAATAACGTAGCACTTCTTGCTGACTCCAAAAAATATTTAAATCATTATGGCGCTTTTCCTTTCTTTGGGAAAAGGTATACATATTATCACTTCATCTTCTATGGCACATTAAACTGCGGGGTGTCATACTACATCACATTTAAAATAAGACCTCTACTCTAATAAGCTCTGAACTAAAAGGTTACTCTTACACTTGCAGCACCAAGACTTAATCAATAACCAGCCCGATTAATTTGGTACGGAAGTACCCTCTTTATGAGAAGAGTCTGATACCGACTATCAGACCCACACACTGAACTGCCAAACCCTAGATTTCCGGACTTTTGGTACGGTTACCTATTTATACGATATTTTAACTCTTATTTAAAAGTAGTTGCACTATAGGTGAGATCGTATGTAGCTAGCAGTGAAACAAAATAACCTTACCTTGATCTTGACATATAATTTTGGCCTTAATGTCATAAGGTTTTGGTTTTACGTATTACGTTAGTTACCCTGCAGAGGACGTCAAGGATTTAAAAAAATATGTTTTTTTTCCAAATTTTTTAAAAACGTGCAAGTTAATTTCAATAATTTTTGGTGATGAGTCTCGGGCTATAAAATGACGTTTGCTGTTGGCACAGTTATCCACTCTACTTAACCTAAAGTATTATAAACGTGACGTCATATGTACCTATATCCTCTGATTTTTTATGTCATTGACTTACTGATAAATAAGATACCATTTTCTAGTAAAACAATGTATTTGGAAAATTTTTCATCTCTTGCAAAATTTTGCTAGGATAAGTGGTTATGCCAGAAAAAATCATTTTCAATTAGGTGCCCGGGCAAGATATTTTATTAATTGTAATAAGAGGTTATTACTAAACATTGTTTGCTGGTGTTTTCATTATGTTTTTGGGTTGCTATGACATTTAATATTTCTGTTGACAAATTGATATCAGAGTTGGAACATTAAGGCCACTTTTTTTAACTTCTAAAATCTTTTACTATTACAGTAAATATGGACAACTATACGAATTCCGAAAAAGTTGACATGCTTTTGCTGTACGGGTTTTGCCAAGAAAATGGACGTCAAAGTGTTAGGGTTTACATGGAGAGATTTCCTAACCGTCGTAAACCAAATCAACAAACATTTGCAAGTATTAAACGTCGTCTTTGGGAAACGGGTAGCTTTGAACAAAAATTTGAAGGTAGGGGTCGTAATCGGACAACTCGAACTGTTGAAAACGAAGAGGAAATTTTTTTTAAGAGTTGAAGAAGAACCAAGTACCAGTACACGCCGGCGCCGGTTGGAAAGTGAGTTGGCGGTTCCTAAAACAATCCTAAATGATGTTGTAAAAGAACAATTGTTGCACCCGTATCACATCCAAACAGTTCAGGAACTTTTGCCCATTGATCCTGCCCAGCGGCTCCTATTTTGTCAATTTATTCGGAACGAAAGAATTCATGATCTAAATTTTAGTAATAAAATATTATTTACCAACGAGGCGACCTTTACAAGATCAGGAGCTACCAACCTACACAATGAACATGTTTATGCCGATGAAAATCCTTATGCCATTAAAGTTACCCACCAGCAACATCAATTTAAAATAAATGTTTGGGCAGGTATTATCGATCGATACCTTATTGATCCTGTAATATTACCAGACAAATTAAATGGAAATATTTGCCTCAATTTTTTGCAAAACACTTTGCCAGTTCTTCTGGAAAATTTGCCCCTTATAATTCGGCAGGGACTGTGGTATATGCATGATGGAGCGCCACCTCATTTTTCCGTGGCTGTTCGACGATACCTTCATAACCAATACCCTCATAGGATGATTGGAAGAGACGATAATGCACCAGTACTATGGCCACCACGTTCTCCGTACCTTAATATGTGTGATTTATTTTTGTGGGGTGCTCTTAAAACCGAAATTTATAAAACTCCTGTGAACACGCGCGAAGAATTATGGCAACAAATTTAAAATGCAAGCAACATCCTAATAATCCCGAGACAATAAATAAAGTTCAAGTTCATTTTTTAAGATGTGTAAATAATTGTATTCAACAAAATGGTGGTAATTTTGCACATTTGCTTAATTAATGTTTTGTTTTAATCAAGTTTTTTTATTTATTAATGAAATATTATGCCCGAGCACGTTATTGAAAATGATTTTTTCTGGCATAACCACTTATCCTAGCAAAATTTTGCAGGAAATGAAAAATCTTTCAAACACATTGTTTTATCAGAAAATAGTATTTAATTTATCAGTAAGTTAATGACATAAAAAATCCGAAGATAAAAGTACATATGATGTCACGTTTATAATACTTTAGGTTAAGTAGAGTGGATAACTGTGCCAACAGCAAACGTCATTTTATAGCCCGGGACTCATCACCAAAAATTATTAAAATTGACTTGCACGTTTTTAAAAAAATTAGCAAAAACCAAAATTTTTTAAAATCTTTGACGCCCTCTGCAGGCTAATTGCAGCAATTTTGGATATAGGTAAGTTCGCTTTAATATATTTATTTTGACGCCCGGAGTCTGTCATCAAACGTTGTACACGTATTTTCCGGACACCCTGTATAATTCACATATGTCCCATTTCTTGTATGCTTTGGATCCATACAGCACGCGGTCTTTTTACAAAAGAAACAATCCTTTCTTTTTTACACGTTTTAAAATACTTAACAATTTTAAATAAAAAGGTTTACCCGAAAAAAATAATTATCATTGATTTATAAGTTGTGGTTAGTACTAGTACCAAAAGTGTACAATTAAAAATATAATTAGCATTAATAGGTATTGGTCTTGGTTTAAAATTTAAATTTAAAAAACTTTTTTAAAACTTTACTTTGGACCTAACTCTTTATCTTAAAAATTTTTGAGTTCGTGGGTCAAACATCTTAATCTAACGATAAATTCCTATACAATATAGCGATAACACTTTCTTTTTAACTTGAATTGTAAGATTCTATAATGAAAATATTAGAAAATATATTGATCTTTATAATACTGGAGTATTAGGCGGGACCTGCACCCTTAACATGATGTTAGAAAATGTATAAATAACCCGGTAATTTTTGCACAACTGCCAGTAATGGTAAAATATTATGGTTTACTGGTCTGCAAAAATCAGGGTGCTTTTGACTTGACTTCCCACGTGGTATAATTTATTTTAAAATACTTATAGGTTATAAAAACAACATGATGAATAAGATACTTTACGATCAAATAATGCTGTTGTCTACAAAAATATTTGGACGTTTAGTGACCTAGGAAAAAATAAAGAATAAATAAGTTAAAATATGTATTAATTTATATGAATATAAACAAAAAATAGCATTTCTTAAGAAGATCCGCAGAATAGCAAATAGGTATAATATTAAAACAGCATTTAAATCCCAAACCACTCTGAGAAGTATTCTTACTAAAACAAGATTGGACCACAATGTTTCAAAAAAATCGGGGAAACAAAAAGACCACTAGAAATTAGAGTTAAAGATTACAAAAAACATACGGAACGAGGTGAAAGGTCGAAATCAGGGATTGCCGAACACGCATGGTCAAAACAACACCGTATACAAAGGGCGGAAGCAAAAATTATTTCTAAAGAAACCCACTGGAAGAAAAGAAAATTTAAAGAAGCTGTAATAATTGCAAACAATCAAAATGTATTTAGCAAACCTAGTGTAGGCATTCCGAATATCTGGCTGCCTTTGCTGAACCGTGACAAGTTGGTCAAGCTTCGGTGAACAACGGATAGTATATAAGGTCGTAGGTTTTAAGAATAGTTTTTAGTTATTACTTAAAAACGATTGGAGATACATCACTAACCGAAACGTTGTGTATCAATTAACAAATTAAGACAATGGAAGTCCAAAATTTAATGGTATGAAAAGTTACCATTATTATTACTCATTTAATCGATTTTTAACAGCTTTCCTATAGTTTTTTTAATTTACCTTTGGGTCACATATTTTAAAATGTTTTACATTTTATTTTAAATAAAGATAAAAAATTTTAAAAATAGTTATTATTAAATAACATAGAATTAACCTGTTTGGGGCAAGACTTTGTAGTTCAATATAAACATAACATTTTACTATTATCTTTCTAGGCATTTTGCAAAAATCAGCTAGTCATTTATAAATAACCTAACATCACGAATTTGACAGGTTGAGATTGTAGGTCTTGCTAAATGTCCCCGCAGTTTTGGAGGTCAATATATTTTCCGATTTTTGCATTATAAAATCTTATAATTAAAGTAACAAATTATTATTTAGGCTAAATTTTCTATACATTGTAAAATTGACATGTTTGACGCACGCCAAGTAAAAAAGGCCGAATTTTTAAAAATTTTAAAGATTAAAAAGTTGCAGGCTACGCCAAATTTAATTCACTTGCAAAATGGGACCAATACCTATAAGAAGGTATTTTTTATCTTTACAATTATCAGATGTTTAGTACTAAAATTCTTGTATGAGTACAAATATGCGTTTAAGCCTATTACATAAAATCAGGATAAACAAATTATAATTTTTTTTAAATTATTATTAGTTTTTTAGTACCAAATATTTGATTCAATTAAAAATATTAAGCACTAAGTCCAATATATAATATTGGAGATATAAAAATTAAATTTTTTATGCAATATAATTAATTTCTTAGTATTGACTGTTTTGTATAGGTAAATAAAAAATTAATAAATAGCATAAGGGATGCAAGAATTAAAGTTTTCTTTGTCAAGATGTACACATGTATATGATATACTTTTTTTATTAGTATCAACATATATGACATGTACTTGTACAGGGTGTACAACTAAGAAAGGAGGTCGGCTGTATCTCAGAAAATATTTATCACACAGCGTTGGGGATAAAAAAAATATTGTTAGTAAAAGTGGTCAAGAGAAATA
The DNA here is from genome assembly GCA_019359885.1 of Listronotus oregonensis. Taxonomy (NCBI): domain Eukaryota; kingdom Metazoa; phylum Arthropoda; class Insecta; order Coleoptera; family Curculionidae; genus Listronotus; species Listronotus oregonensis. The sequence goes on along the minus strand of JAHBCN010000104.1, from coordinate 57,047 downwards.
GCTGGAAATTATTTTCAAGTTTCTGAAATGGCCGCTAGGGGGCGTAACTGCAATCTTGAATCTAAAAAAGTGATGTTTAAGTGAATTTTGCTATATTAACCTAACAAAAAAATTTGGATTTTTGCTATATCTCTAAAAATAAAGTGGTGGGGGGTATTCAAAGGTTTCTGTCAAATACGGCCCGAAACGGCTGAGCCGATTTTAACAAACTTGGGCTAGTTGAAAAGAGCTATTCGTGGGCTATGAGTTTTAAAATATTTAAAGTTTTGTTAGTTCCACACGTCGCCGCTTTTTTTCAAAAAAATTAAATGCATTGGTATATTTTTTTTCTTTATGAAAAAGTAGCTAAATAATGCCTTAACCAGCTCGTGAAAACCGTTTCTCGATATCTTGTTTCTTACCTAAAGTTTAGGTCAAAAAAAGTTTATTCGTCAATCTCTCAAAAACTATAAAAGCTACAAGAAATATTACATGACATAAATTATGTATTTTTATAAAACCTTTAATTTAGGTTATAAAATCTTTTCGTCTTAATGCAATACTTTACGAGTTATAATCAAAAAATCGAATTTTCAGGATTTTTTCAAGGTATACCCCTAGAATTCGCTTTTTTGATTATAACTCGTAAAGTACTGCATTTAGATGAAAAGATTATTTAACCTAAATTAAAGGTTTTGTAATATTACACAATTTATGATTTTTAAAACTTCTTGTAGCTTTTGTAGTTTTTGAGATATTGACGTATAAAATTTTCTTTGGTCTAAATATTAGATAGGAAACAAAATATCGAGATGCGGTTTTTGCGAACTTGTTTAGGCATTATTTAGCTACTTTTTTATAAAGAAAAAATTATACCAATGAATTTAATTTTTTTTGAGAAAATTAACCATTTCTGTCGGAATGTCGAAAAAAGCCCTCTAGTGGCGACGTGTGAAACTAACAAAATACAGAGTGTGTTTGACGGAAACCTTTGAATATCCCCACCACTTTATTTTTAGAGATATAGCAAAAATTGTTCAAAAAGGTTCAGATTATCCTCGACTTTAAAGGTCAGGTATTTTTTTGTTAGGTTAATATAGCAAAATTCACAGAAACATCACTTTTTACATTCAAGATTATAGTTACGCCCCTTAGCGGCCATTTCAGAAACTTGAAAATAATTTCCAGCTATTTCTCTTGACCACTTTTACTAACAATATTTTTTCCCAACGCTGTGCGATAAATATTTTCTGAGATACAGCTGGCCTTGTTTCTTAGTTGTACACCCTGTACAAGACATTAGGTAGCAAAAAAATAATAATTTTAAACAACGAAATTTAATATTTGTTTTTTAGACTTGAGCTGTAAGCCAAAAAAATCTGTACGCTAAAGTGGTGTGAAAATACCTATACGGAAACACCTGTATTGGTAACCCAGTACCTTTATTATGCACACAAACTGCTAACACTGCACACAAACAGCTAACACTGGTAACAATGCTGCCAGTCTAAAATGCATGAATATTAATTATTTCGGATAGTAACTTTTTTTTAAAAATATTTTAATATATATATTACTTGCCAGTATAAAATGCATGAATATTAAATTATTTTAATTTTTTTTAAATCAGTCTTTAATATATATATTTATTTAATTCAGAAATATAAACTCTTACTTCTTTCCAATTGGTTTTATGATATTCATTTAGTTTATTAAATTATTTTTTTGAAGTTTTTTAGAAATAAAACAAAGAAACAAACTTTTTTCCAATTCGGTTTTAAAATAAAGACTCAAAGTCCGATTTTTTACCAAAGATAAATCAGGCTAGATTTAGGTCAAATGGAAAAAGGTCATAATAAAACTAATCGAGTAAATCTGGTGCTAAGAAATGGAAGTTTAAATCCTTAACATAAATTAAAAGACGCTTTAAAAAGCTTAAGCAGAAACGGCGTTGCAGATTCTTAAAAGGATATTTATTACAAGAGATTTATTTGCATCACAGATGAAGATGCAATTACTTTGACAGTTGTATTTAAGTAAGCAAATGTTTGTAATAAATAATTTTTAATTGTCCACTTTTTAGTATACAGGATAGCTGGAAGGTGGCAAGTAATTTTAATTACTTAAATTTTTGTTACAATAGATGTTTTTAACATTTTAATTAAAACCACTGGAAATACTTATTAAATAATTTAAAAATGTAAAAAAATATTATTATTATTATTATTTAATTTATCCTAAAATATTTACGGGACTATTTATATGTGGTTATCATATTTTCTTTTGTTTTTTAATCTTTTTTATTTAAATACAGAAAAAGTATTTCCATTAAATGCTAGTGTGTGTGCTGATTTTTGATTCTGATTATTTTTTGATGTTAACTTGTCACAACAATAAATGGTTTAACAATAATAAAACAAAATTAAAAAATCTTGCTGTGTTATTGACTAGGTTTTAATATATTTTAATGGTACTTGGTTTTTTGTTAACTTAAAGTTTAAAATAATCCTAATTAGAATGTCTAATTATAATTATTTGTAAAAATCAATTTTTAATATAATAATATCCCACCGAAAATACCTAAAAACCTCAACATTTTAAAGTACTAAGATCAAAAATTCGATATCATTTTACTGTTTTTTAAATTGGTAAATTTTTTAATGGTCTTTCTGTATAAACAAATATAAATTTAAACAGTTTTTTTATTAATGCAAACAGTAAAAAAACAGCCCAAGTTAAAAGGAGTGAAAAAAAATATGGACAGAACTTGGTTTATTTTAAATCTTAGTACTTTAACAGGCCAAGATTTTTGGACAGGAATTTGGCCCTTATTTTACATTAGTATTTTTAGTGGCATGTCTTTTTTTCTGAGTTCAATAAATGGAAGAAAATCCTGCCTTCATTTGATAATTATAATTATAAGTTTTAATTTCCTCTGCAAGTGCCTTAAAAATGTCCAGATTCCATAATTTTTCCTTTACTTGTGTGCCTAAGCCTACTTACAGACCAAATTTTAAATTTCTATTCCCTCTGGAAATGCCTCAAAAATGTGCAGTTTTCATAATTCTTCCTTTACCTGTGTACCTAAGGGGACTTATAGACTAAATTTTAAGTTTCTTTTCCGTCGAGAAGTGCCTTAAAAATGTGCAGCTTTTATATTTTTTTTACTTGTGTCCTTAAACCTACTTACGGACCAAGTTTCAAGTTTTTTTTCCTCCGAAATTAAAAACGTGCAGTTTTCATAATTTTTTCTTTACTTGTGTCCTTAAACCTACCTACAGACCAAAATTTCAAGTTTTCATTCCCCCTGGAAGTGCCTTATAATTTCTATAAGACAATGAGTCAATCAGTTAACCAGTGGTAAAATAAGCGATTTTTAAAATCGACTATCTCAGGAACCCTTTGACGTAACTTTCTCAATTTTTCGCAGGTAAGAATACTTATGTAAATTTACATATCAAATGTCATACCTGTGTGTGGGGCGAAAATAAATTAATAATAGGGAAGAAAACACCCCGAAATGTTCTGTGTAATATATAATCTAAGTTGTCTCTCCGTTAGCGTAGTGGTCAGAGTTTCGGCTCCCCACCCGGCGATTAGGGTTCGATTTCCAGAGCCGGAGAGACACTTTTAGGTAGTAGTTATTTAAAATAACTACTACCTTTGGTACTTAGGTTTATACAGACAGGGGCACCCTACTAGGTATATAGCAATGGACCGGACGAATTTGCTATCGTCCGCTATTTGTGTATGCATTCTTTTTGTTCAGTAAGAAACAACAAAGTAACACAATTTTCAGTTTGTTGGGAATTATAAATGTATAAAAATTATTTCGCCTGGCGAATTTAAGGTAAGAACACGTGTATTTTTAAAAAATCCTTAACATTTAAAACCTAAAATGGACATTTATCAAATTGAGGAAAAAGTTAAAATTGTTCAGTGGTATTATGGGGATAATTCTTTACAGCGGGTAAAAAATATATTTGCTGAGAATTATCCTAATAGGCCACACCCTGCAATTACTACTATATCAAGAATTATAAATAATTTTCAAAAATACGGGTGCGTTTTTCCCAGAAACCATAAAATACAAAACGTCCAAGAAGTTAATAAGGAACGGGAAGCGAAAGAGATTAATTTGTTGGCATTAATTAATAAAAATCCAACTTTGTCAACACGTGCGCTTGCGAATGAGATTGATTTAAGAACAAGAATGGTAAGGACAATATTAAAAAAAAATAAGTATCGTTCATACAAAGTTCAAAAAACCCAAAAAATGTATCCTAAGGAAAATATCAGAAGAATGGAGTTTTGTAAAAACATAATGAATAAGGCAAATGAAAATGAAGATTTTATTCGAAACAGTGTCTTTACTGATGAGTCCACATTTTCACTCCATGGTAGGCATAATCCCACTCACACACGTTATTGGTCTCACGAAAATTTACATAGGTATTTTGAACTTAGAACTAAGCGTCCTTAAAAGGTAAATGTCTGGAGCGGTATTTATGGGGAACGTGTTATTGGGCCATACTTCATTGATGGTAACTTAACTGGTCAAAAATATTTGGATCTTTTGCAACAGCAAATAGTTCCAGAAATTAGACGATTGGCGGGTCCTCGATTTAATGAAGTGTGGTTTCAACAAGATGGCTGTCCAGCACATAATACACGTTTGGTTTGGGATTATTTAAATAATACTTTTCCAAACCGTCTTATTGCTAAATTGAGAGCTACAATACCGTGGCCCGCCTGATCTGGTTCCTAACGATTATTTTCTTTGGGGTTATGCAAAATCTAAAATTTATGGTTTTCGTTATGATTTTAATGATATGGTTTTCGGGATGATCGCGCTATGAATCTTGATGAATTGCGTGTAAAAATTTGCAATGTTTTTCAAACAATTACACCTGTGATGTTAAACAATGTTCGAAGAAGTTTCTATGATCGCTTAGGACATTGTTTAGCGGAAGGCGGTGGATTGTTTGAATACTTGCTTCATTAATTAATTTATTTAGATTTTTTTTGTTTTTACTTAATTTTTTTATGTAGAATTATTTTTTTAGTTTTTAGTTGGGATTTTTTAGAATAACATGTTTTTTTTCCTTAGAATTGAAACAATAATTTTTCATTCATTCAAAAAAAACTCTGATAAGCAATAGCGAATTTTATTTCTCACATGCGTAAATAATTATGAAAAACATGAAATACGGCAGTACATCCCGACCCGTCCGTGGTTACAAAGTTACTGAGGACTGAACGAAAGCGCGACAGTTGGTCGCGCGAACCTCGGCTGCAGTGCTTAGAAGTTAATCGCAAATTCGTCCGGTCCATTGCTATATACCTAGTAGGGTGCCCCTGTCTGTATATGTATATATAATATGTAGGATATAATATACATATATATGAGTTGTCCTAAAGATAAAAAAAGGTGCATCAGACTGGAACTTGGCCTTGCGCACTAAATACAATTTTTAGGTATAAACTTTTTTAAAACTTAATTTTCTTATTAAAATATTTGACAAGGACAATTAATAAAGTTTAATTGACAACTTAGTTATATCATAATATTTTACAATATTTTAAATATATATCTAATATAAAAAAACAACCATATCAGACAGTCGTTTTAAGCTCCGATTTTAGAAATTAACCATATATCAATCAACGTTAGTATCTTTTTAAACCCAAATAATAATTTTAATGTATTCATAAGGTAAAAACTGAAGTTTAAAAAGAAAAACACTTGTGTCACTTTAAATTTTAATAGTAAAAACCACCTTTTAATAATTTTACTAAATTTATATTTTAGGTTTTGTACAGATGGTTTTGCTAACTGCAAATGTGTTGTTTTAATAGTATTATAAAGCAAAATTAAAAGTATGAACAAAGTACATTTGGGAAATACACAAAGCAGAAGAAAAAATTACGAAATTTTATTCGACAAGAACTCATTCCAACACACCACGAAAAAGCTTTTAGAACAGCTTAATGAAAATCCTAATGAGCAGAAGTAGCTATAACAGAAAACTCCGTATGGCTTAATAGGTAGTGTTTTTGTCTTGTAAAGTATAAAAGAAAATTATTATAATACTCTTCTAGTTTTCTTTCGACTTATTTTCGTTTTGCTAAAAGGAAATTAAACGTGTTTTAATTTTTATTTCTTAATAACTAGTCTAGTCAAGAAGTAAGTTTTCTGTGAAAAGTAGTCAGAAAAGTAGGAAAAATATGAGCGATAGCTTATTTGATGCATTGCAGTTGCTATTAACAAAAAAAAGCTATTTCGTTTTTTAATGATAACCTAAAAACTATATAAAATAATGGGAATTGCAAAAAAGATCTTTAAAGAAAAGACAATTTTCGTCTAACTTCCGGATATCCAGCTTTAACATTTATATATTTATTTGTTGTTGAAAATAGAGTTTTGCGCGCCTCTTTCGGGATGAGTGTAAAAAAATCGTAAACTTTTGTTAACTTAAAAAATTCGTTATAAAAAATAAAAATATAAAATAAACCAATTTTAAACAAAAGGCGGAAGATTAAAAGAATGATTATTTAAACAATTATCCAGCTTTTAATGAAGACGGAAGTATGAAAGAAAATAGTTAATTAACAATAGGTTAGCTTTTTGAAAAATGCATTATTTTTTTTACAACAGGAATTTCTTTAAGTGTTGAAATAACACCATAATTTTTTAATTTTCAAATCAATATTTAGTACTTTAGTGGATCTAGATGCAGTAGTCACTATAGAGATGGCGTACTTATCCCAAACGGCGCGCGGGGTCTATTTTTCAGCAACAAATTAAAATTATAAATATTAAAGCTAGAGATTCGAGACTTAAAAGTTTTTTATCGAACATTTTTTCGTCTTTAAGGATTTTTTTGCAATTTTCGTTATCCTGTATAGTTTTTGAGGTATCATCAAAAAACAAAATGGCTTCCTCTTTTTGTTTTTTGTTAACAACAGTGCAATTTTTATTTGCAGAAAAAAATCGACATGACACATTTTCTAGAATTGCAATCCGCGTCGAATGAGCCATTACTTACATTTTTCGTACACTTCTAACTATTTTCACAAAAAACTTCTTAACTAGCCTACATTCAAATAAAAGGTTTTTGTTTAAAACCTGAGATGATTTTCAACAAGCGAATTGCGAGTTCTTATTGCTATTAAAATAAAAATAAATATAAAAGCATCTCTCCAACTCAAAATGAAAAAGGTGTTCCAACAAAAGATTCCAAATGTTGATAATAAATAAAAAAATGTTTTGAAACGCAAATAACATTTTTTAAATATTCTTTGCAATAGGTAGTATAGATTTTTACAATTATGGTTGGTATAAAATATTTGCCAAATGACAACTATGACGCCTCTGGGGGATGGATAATCATTTTGATGAAATTTTCCATTACATCAAAGCACATTTCTCGTGTTATCTTAAAAATAATCTGTGGAATTTCCTCTTTTAACTGTTGAACTGTTTAAGGATTGTTTTCGTGAGCCTTGCTTTTTATATAACCCAAGAAAAATAATCCAGCTATGCCGAGTTGCGTGATCTAGGATCAGTTTACGTCCCCATTTTTTAAAAGATTTTTCTCTTCATGTCTTTTAATGGCATGAAATAATAGACCTAGACTTAAACAATATGTGGTTTTAAGAAAACGTTGCACCATGTCTTACAACAAAACAGTAATGAAAGTATTGCATAGAGGATTTAAAAAATATATTTTTATTTAATTTGAGACGTAAACTGCTTATCTAAGTCATGAGACTTGACGCCGCAATTTTTTTGTCATATTATGTAAAAAACAATGCAAATATTTTATAAACAGTTCTACAAAAAGAAAAGAGAAAATTTTGACGAATAATTCGTGAGATAAGAGCACACATTTTCTTAGATGTTATGAAAATTTTCAACAAGAGAATTGTTTCCTGCCAGCGAAGGCGTGATTGTCATTTGGCAGATATTTTGTTCCACGTATATTTTTGTAAATATTTGTACTACTTAGTGCAATAAATAATTTGCATTCATTTTTTTATCTGTCGCTAACATTCGAAAACTCTTATTGGAACACCCTTTATATATTTATATAAAACATCTTCATTTTATGGTAAGCATAAACTTGCATGAGGGATATTCTCAATAAAATCCAAGAGTGTAGTTATTAAATTTACTATTCTTAAGGGTATAGCCCTTTGTTAAACTTAATGTACCGCCATCAGTGACGTATACTAGTGAAGGGGACAGTGGAACTGGACCAAGCACCCCGCATTTTAAAACACATTAGATAATTTTGAAAAGTAATCTATTTTTTTATCTACAATATTTTATTAAATTTTAAATCTAAACCTTTGGAACATTTTACTTTTTGTAGTCAATATATGCTACTAAACGCCAAATAATGAAATACTTTGTACATTCTAAAGAAAATAAAATATAAACTGTTTCCTTATTTAATAAAATGTTTAAATAAATACGGTAAAAACAATACATTATTTCATTATATTAAAGAAGTTATTATAAACAACATATGTACAACTGAAAATTATACAAAGCAAATATAAAATAATTTAAAAATTATTAAAAAAAAAAATAGAAACTTGAGAAAAATTTGGTAAATGATGATGAATATAAAATGAATAATGGAATTTTACAAAATTGTAACCGTCGTTATAGTGTTATATGCTACAAACAATCGTGCAGCTGCAGATCTGTGAGAGTAATTAGCAACGACGTATGTATAGTTGGACCACGATAGGAAAATAGGGTAAAGGAATTTAAAAAATGCCAAATTTGTTTCAAAAAAACTAAAAGGTTGTTGCCAAAATGTGCATACCTTTAATTTATCATTTAAGTTTTAAGCACTTTGATGCTTTCTTTTTAAATATATGTAGGTCTAATCTATGTGTTTTATATGTCCTTAAGTATAAAAACTAATATATTTTATAGTTCTTTTATTAATTTTTCTTTAACTTAATTCAGTTTATTGGGAACGCTGTTTGAATTTGGCAATGCTGCAAACCGCTTAAGGCCCGATGTCGCAAATGCGTTCGGTCAGCTTACTCTTTATATAAAGATGGCTTGCAAATTTTATTTGGCCGTCTGTAATTTTTTTAATTTGCTGGGCTGATGTCGAGTCGATTTATTATTTTTTACTCGGATTTTAACGGACATAAGCGGAGTGTCAGGGTTTGATTGTTATATACTGATTATTAATATAATCATATACACCTACATGATTATTAAATTAGGTTTAACTAATATACTTATTTACACAAACTTTTGTGTTTCTTAATTATAAATACCTATTATACCGGATGTCCATTTAGTGATGATATCTCGTTAACTATCGACTTAAGCAAAAAACTTTTTATACAAAATTTGTAATGATATGCATTTTACAAAAAAATTTTGAATAAATCGGGTGTCTTAAAAACGCAGTAACGTTCTTGATTTTTTTTAAAGAAAGCATTCTATCTATTTTTCCATTTCAAAATTATATGGCCAATCTTAAGCATTGTGTAAAATGCGCAATTAATTTTAAAAATTTTTCGAAATAATGACAGTTGAAAATCAACATTTTAGTCACTATGAATGCTTACTGAGCAAAAACGGCTTGAAATAGAAAAAACGAATTTCACTTTCCTATCTTAACTTTTTAAAAACTATCTGATGGTACACAGTGATACACCACTCGTTTCTGGGAGAATGAGGTAGCTTGACAAGAACTTATGTTAGGGCGAACATCCTATAATTTATTATATGTTTAAAATATGTTTTTTTTTTGACATTTTACAATTTACTAAGCAAAAGCAATTAAAGATAAAGCGGAATGACTTTTACTCTCCTATATTAAATTTTTAGGAGGTATCTAAAGTCGTTTTCTACTTAGTTCTTTCAACCCTCATAAACTAGTTTAATAAAAGTCAATTTTTTGAACTGATTTATAATAAACCACTTACACACATTAATTCGGTTTAAGTTGATCCTGCAAATATAGTAAGTGTTAGGTACTATTTGTGTAATAGGAAAATTACATTCCTCACCCGCCTTATTAGGTTTTATCAATATAAAGACAATCAATTAGATGAAACGTCGATTTTGAGCCATTTGATAGATGATGGTAAAAATCACTATAAATCGAGGCAGTTGATGGGATGAAATGATAAAATCTAAACATATCTAAAAAATAGTTATTTTTAACAACAGTGGCGAATTTTTAGGTGAAACAAAGGAGGCTACATTTCAGCAACATAAATAAATTACATTCGCCAATGTTTCATATAAAATAAGAAAAAAACATATTAACTCGCAAGTAGCAATTGGTAATTAATTTTCAGATAACTATTGGTTTATAATAACTGGTAATTTGTGATTAATTTAAATGAGTTTTTTAAAAAGAAACGTTTTTTTATAGTTAGGCTAGAGAGGTAGTTGCTAATATAATAAGAATTTGCGATGAGAAGGCACGAAACAACTGTTTTAAACTGCCATTAAAAAAAGACACGAGCCGAGCTGCAATGTATGCGGGTATTGCGGAGATCACTACAAGAAGAACTGGGAAAGAGGACCACGATAAAATGCAAAGCAATCCATGAACTCGACTTTCTTCGCCAGACAAAAATCATAATATAAAATTATTGACTAAAGACCTAAAAGGGTTTGATTTGTCAATCGTAAGACGATTAGTCAAGAGATTTTATTTAGAGTGGAATGAGGTACTAATTGAAAAAACTTTTACAAAAATTTTAAAAAGTTACCGAATTTTCTCTTGGGCGCAAAACATTGCGAAAACGTCTAAAAAATAATAAATTTTACTGAAAAAAGTGTTGCAATTATCAAAAAATGTTGTTAGAAAAGCCAAGTGTACTTCAGAGGAGCTATATACATTAATTAAGAAACGGAATTTCGTAAACAAGGTAAAAATATTGTGAACATAGACTTAACTTGGGTGAATACTGACTTAAATTTTAAAAAGTACCCTTATAGTTCTTGGGATCCAGCTACCCGCAACCCTTTTGTATATAAACACTTTACATTTTGTTTGCAACCGATGCGATGATTTTAAAAACCTATAATCTATAAATAAAGTAGTCTTACACCCTTTTATTATATATTTTTTAACTTAACCGATTTTTTATTTAGCTTTATTTTTAATGTAGAAATTGGATAATAACTTTGTTATTTTTTAAATCGTTTTTGCTTAGTTATTTGCCAAAATTTAAAAGGTGACTTTAAATTGTCTATAACGTCCAAAACACTAAATTCCTGTGTAGGGGCATAAATAGCCAAAATTACATCGGTGCCAAAACTAAACAATAGGTCTTGATGAATATCACGGTCTTAAAAGTTGCTGGTTTTTAAATTTTATATCTTAGAGCCTCATAGCCACCATACTAGAAAATTAATTTAAAACTTATCTTTTATAGTAAGGAGGACAGAAATAGTGCCTACTTGTTTTAAACATCCTGTACAATGTTTAATAAAATAAATATATAAAATAAATAAATAAATATTTTATAATATATATATATATATATATATATATATATATATATATATATATATATATATATATATATATATATATATATATATATATATATATATATATATATATATATATATATATATATATATATATATATATATATATATATAAATATATATTTATATTATCATTAATATTATTTTATGAATAAATTTTCTCCGCCTTTGGACTTCAAATTTCTTTCCATTCTTCCCCCTTTCGTTTTCGTTCTTGCTAAAGTTGTGATACTATACTTAGTAGTATTGATTTAGGCATGCTGGACTGGACTGCTTTACGACCATTGCCAAAATTCGTTAGAATTTGCAGCACTGCGTTGTAACGTGTTAGACGCTTAACCAATTAAATTTAGTCGATATGCCTCTACAACTGTAATGGAGTGTTACGGCCTAGTGAAAGTTTATATGATCTCTCCAATATATCTATAAACGTCTACCTTATTTATGATATTTTGTTTTACTAATACAAACCACCCACTACCCACACTGTCTGTGTTAAAAATATTAAGTTTTAAATTGCCATTTAAATAAATACTTCTCTTTGTTTGCTGACTAAAAATCCTATGTAATTTTTGCTGTCCAATATCGCGACAATATTTACAAAAAAAATATTATATTAACTTACAAATAGAAATTAAAATAAGGAATATAACATGTACAAGACAGCGTTTGGAAAAAAATTTTTTTCAAAGTAAAAAGTTTTTAAAATAATTTAAAAATGTTTGTCTATCAGATAAGAACGAAAAACAATATTTTGATCACTACTTAAAGTTATGAATAGAAACTTTTAAAACTCATTGAACGAAGTAGTATTATTCCTACCCCATTTCAAATTATAAAAGACCGTTTTTAGCAATTCAGCAATTTCTTAAAGTTAAGGAAGCCAAATATAAAATAAAAAGCTTGAAATCTAATTATTTCCTTTAAATCAGACAAGATTTGAGTTGAGCCAAAGAGGAAAAAATACCATTAAAAAAGTAATCGAGAAGATCTGCTCTTTTAAAAGGGAAATTGTAGATCCTTAACATAAATTAAAAAAGCTACGATAGCCCTTCTTATACTGATTCTGCTAATACTTGAAAATAATATATATTTTATGCGCATGAACAAAACGTAACATTTATTTTGTTGAACGGGAATAAAAGCGCTATTATCTTTTAGATTGGATTTAAAATATTTAAAAAAACTATTAAATATTATTTTAAAAATTGTTGAAAGCGTTTTAAAAATTAACACGTTTTAACAAATAAACTTACCTAGTCGTTTTTAAATATACACTACGTGCTACAAAGGTCACATACAATAATATCCTATTAAAATTAGAAAAAATATGTCAGGGGTGCCATTTGAAATTTAAAAGTATTGGTAATTAAACCAAACGTGATAAAAGCAAATTAATAAAACAAACAATACATATTTATGTCAAATACAAAAAACCAAATTTCATTATTTTATATTAAAAAATAAAATATAACAACAGGAAACCACCTCTGAAAAACAACCAATATTTTGTAAAATTTATTATATAACCCCTCACCGATAATTTTTTTATTATATTAAATTATTTTTTTAGGGTATGGATAAACTAGTATTATTATTTATTTAAATTTAAAGAATTATATATTTGTTACTAACACCTAAATTATTTTATATTATTTGTATATTATTGATTTTAAATTAAATGCATATTTTTTAACTACATACTTGCGTATTACTGTCGTATGTATAAAGAAGAGCAAAAAAAAACAAAAAGTTTGTTTTAAGAAAAATCGTTTTAATTTTTTAGTGCTTTAAAAGGTATATAATTTTTTTTTAATATGTCATTTTAATTGTAGTTTCCTATAAAATATTTTCCCAAATAGACCTCTATACTTGTGCAAAAATATTATAAATTACTAAACTGGTCCATTTGTTTTTTAGTTATTAAAAAAAAAATTCTCGTTTTAAAATACAGAGAAACATGTTTATAAAAAAACTGGAATGCTGGTTTCTATACTTTTGCCGTTTCTTTTTAACAATACTATGTTTCTAACCCAGCGAACGTAGTGAAAATAAGCGTATGTTGAAGCACAGTTAAAAAATAAGAAGATTTTAAAATATGTGCTTTTCCAATGTCATATATTATCAGTAAATGTCTCTTTTGTGATTTTGCGACAACAATAGTTTTTAATTTATTTAGTTTTTTTTCTTTTTCTTGTTTCTATGATCAAAATTATTAGACCAGATTTATAGTTTGACGTTGCCGTTTTCGTTTTCCGTTTCATGCACGCAGTTTACAGATGCCATTGGCAGCGTTCCACTAATCAATTCGGGTGAACGGTAGAAACATTATAAGCCTGTTAAAAAAGACAATAAATAGTTTACACACGCAAAATTATTCACCAACGTTACTTTGTTCAGCAAAAGGTTAATAGTAAACATTTATTAAGCCAAAATGAATGCAAAACATAAAAATATTTAGATAGACACATAAAATGGTCACGAAGATTAACGGGCAAAGCGAATGCCACTCCACATTAACGAATAATGTTATAAAAAAGCAGGAAATGCGCAAAAATCTGGTTATATTTTTCGTTTTTTTAGACTTTGAAAAAATGTATATACACAAAGATTTTTTTCCAAACATTACCGTTTAAAATATAAATTCATGTCACATTTGTTTTTTTAATATCCATTTTTTTACAAAAGATTTAAAGAAATGTAAAAAAACAAAAATCGAAAAATAAGGTAAGGACGGTAAAATACCAGTTTATTCAATAAATATAAAGGTAATTAATTTAGCTGCATTTTGAATAACTAAAAAAAAACACGAACAAATGCTTAAAGCTAAAATGGCCCGGACCAAACCATTTAAAAACTGTATTAGTATAAAAGGTTATGCTTGTCTAGTTTATTTTAATTTTTACCAAACTTTTATAAATACTTTTGCGTAATATATTAAAATAGTTTTCTTTTAATTATCCATTCTTTGTTTGCTTATGTATTCTCTGGCTATCCTAGCATATTCTTTTTTACACAAAATATATCAAATTTCTAAAATTAGCATGATTGTTTATTTTTTAAAAGAAGGATTAAATATTATTACGAAATAAGAATTATTTAATATAGCTGACCAATTTTTTAAAATAAATTACCTTAGTTTTTTTACATTCCGACGACCATTGTAAAGAGTCCCATTATTTTGAATGCCGAACTGTTTATGAGGTGACATAACAGATATAACTGTAAAGAGTTTCATTTTTGGGTCTTTTATCAACTTACAAAATATTTATCAAAAATGTCTTATTTTGCCCTATATAAGTAACCCTGTTTTAAATACTTTTGTACTCTTTGGTAGTAGAGTGACCAGTATTTCTCCCTGTCACGTAGGAGATATTACTTTAATTCCCTGCCAAAGAGAAATAATTCTTAAAAAAAAAGTAATCTGTATAACGTTTGTGGTAGCACTACCGCTGGATTTAAAAAATGCCTTAAAATGCAATATCCACATGTTTTTTTACTTGAATAACGTTGACGAAAATGATAAAGAAATGAGTTAACCACAGTAGTTAGGCTTTATATAGGCCTTCGTAGACTGTTCTAAAAAAAAGTTTATATCGCTTTGCCAATACGATTTAAGTAGGCAGCTTAATAAAAGTGAAATTATTTCCTGTGAAAAAAATAAAGATTTTTCTGTAACAAAGATAATGATTTACTTTATTTAGTTTTGACTGTGTATGAGGTTTGTTTACAGTAACAATGCATAATATGATCCTAGTTTGTATCTACTTATTTGTAGAAATAGCATGTGACTTTCTTTGTTATTTTTAAATGAGGTCAACAGTTAAAAAAAAAAAACAAGTAAAAAAAATTTAGAAGGTCAACAAAAGCCAACCAAATTATTTAAAAATATTAATAGTTTAATACAAGGACAAAAACATCGAAATTAAATTCTTCAAGCGCAAATTGGCAAACATATTAAATAGCTAAAGGTATTTATTTAATGTAATGAACATATATTTTTAAATATTTTTAATTTTATAAAATAAATCGCTATGTTGGTACTTTGCAAACAAGGTCACTCGCACCTTACTATTCCTCAAATTGCAGTGGTACCCAAAATGCGTATTTTTATTGAAATTTTTATTTTTTATCTCTTTTAATCTTTAATGTGCTGCATCCCGTATACTGGGTTAGGTGAAAAATATAGCATCCATTTAAAGTAATTTTGTTCTGGAAAAAATTTGTACTTGTTCTTAGCTACCGAATTAAAACTTTTTGACTCTTTTCGCATTCACAGCACATGCAGCAGAAGTTAATTATTGTGAGATTAAAAAATAATCTGGTTACGTTTGATAGTCTGACCATTATGAAAAAGCAACGTGGTAAGTGACAAAATAAAAAGTGTTCTGTTAAGAGACTTTTTTTCTACCCTGTTAAAGCAATGATGTAAAGTGACAGTACTGAGGACTTTCGTCTAGTGTCATAAAATTGCACAAAATAATGCCTAACCACATGTAAGTGGGGTAGCATTAAACTACACTGAAGAAACAAAATTATTTTTTACTTTACAAATCTTCTGATTTATGAAAGCAGAATCCCAAATTTACAAAATTTTCTTTAAACACAAAATTTTCACAAATGCCTGGCCGGATAAAAAATTTCAAAAGGGAATATTGATCTAATGATATATAAGCCTGGGTTGATTTTAAATCATAATATAAATAAACTATTTAGGTAAAACATTGATTATTCTAGGGTATCTTTGTAAAAAAAAATATATGTTTTATTTGCTTACAGTACCTTTTATAGCAAGACTGAAAAATTATGACAAAATAAGATTTTTTTAATTAGTTTTAAGTTGCTACTTATTGCATGCCCAAATTAACTTTTTGCTTTACAGTTGTAACCATTGTACCCAATGAAATTAAAGGTAAAATGGTTTTCTACTTTTTTAGTAAAAAGCAGCAAATAGAGATTTTGTTTATGTACTAGAATTGATGAGTTTTTAAATTGCCAAGTCATATTAAATGTTTTTAACACTTATTCTTATTTTTATTTTTAATTATACTTTTCTACTGGTAACCTAACCAGTTAATCAAATCACAAACAATACGTTATTTAAGGCAGTAAAAGATACATTTCTGGAGAATAAATAATTATCTTGGTGAAGTACAAAGCAAAAAGGCTCTATTACTGTAAGTTACTGTTAAAAAGCCCTATTAGGAAGCTTAAAGCAGCTGGCAAAAATAAAAAAAATAATGGCTTAAAGCTGCTTATTTTTTGTTAAAATAATATTGTTAAAAATAGATTTTAGGAGTAAATATTACAGTTATTTAATGAAGTAAATAATTAAATGCAAAAACAGATAAGTGAAATACCAGATTCTAAAATTTGCTTTAAGATGAGAGACAAGAAAAAGCAGATTTTTCATTACGTGGTGCTTAGACACCAAAATCCATAAAGTAATAAAATAACACCCACACTGATTTTTCTTGCACATGAGGTTTCAGATTAACCTTAATTTTTAAATTTTCTTGTTTATAAATATACATTAAATTTCATACATTCGGATGATTAATAGTAATAAACTTGATTTTTTTGCAACGACATATGTGTAAAAATAATAAAACATTGGCGTCTCTGGGATTTTTATTTTTTTTTATCTAAAACGTAAAACATGAAACACACCAAATATATACCAGATGCTATTGCCTCAGGGGGATCACACGGAACTATACTTAAAGTTGTTTACAATATAATCTAAGATCTGAATTAGAAACCAACTTTGACCATCTGCCAACAAGATGGGTGCCTTAAAATTATGGCTTTTTCTAAAAGAAAAAAAATTTAAATTTAAAAAAAAGTATTTGTTTTTTCTACTTGACCTAATACAACTCAATGGGGCGTATCAGCAACTCAATTCAATATTTATGATTACACAGTTTTCAAAAAGTCAAAATTTCCCCTTAACATTTTTTTAAATTTGGTTTATCTTTATAAAATATTAAATAAAAAAGAGATCGAAATTTCTTTTTAACTACGCACTGATGGCCTTAATAAATTTGTTATCTAATGACAATACCAGCTGTTTACCAAGTTATCAAAAGCTTAATTTCATAAAAAATGTGACAAAAAAGTAACAGAACTTACTTTAAATATCGAAAAAAAAATCAATTAAGATTACCAAAGAAATTTATTTAAATTTCACTAGAAAACCAACACGCCTTCTGAAGTTTTTAAGGCGTAAATCTATTGACGTTACGATACCATTAGAGATTGTTCTTTATCATTACAGAGTATGAAAGTTCAAAGTCAAATTTAAAAATTATTTACAGTTTTTGGGGCACCCGGTTTCACTTGCCACTCCTGTAACACTCGGTATGAATTATTAAAGAAACTATTTTAATTATAAGTTTAGTTATTACCTTTTTCTTGCAGCTAATATTCTACAGTTTCATTCATAATCACCTTTTTTAATCACCACTTCCAGCAGAAGCCTCTCCTGCTTCAGTTCTTTACAATCCCTTTAATTACCCACCTTACGTTAAAACTTTGCGTGTGTCAATCTAAAATTGAAACCGAGAGACATTTAAGGTAGCTGTACTGGCTAAGAGAAATGTATACTTTCGTACAAACTATTAAAAACAATTTGAAATGTTTACAGAAATAGATATGCTAGTCAAATTTCTTGAACTAACACGGAAAAAGGAGTATTGAAATACCAGGGAAAACAGAAATTTTCATCAATTACTTAAATAGAACATTTTGGTGGGTTGCCCGAAAATGTAAAAAAAATACGTTTCTTAAGTAAGAAAACAGAGAACTTTCCAGACATGAATTATCTCAACGGCACACATAGCTGTACTGCCTTTTTCTCTCTCCACTACCACACTGCTCACGATGCAACCCCTTCTTCTTGGTTTTACACCTGGCGCGCGCGTGTCCTACTCTCACGACGCTCCTACTCCTCTTCACGACCACCTGACCCTTTTGCGCCGACCCGAAAGGGGCCCGAAACCTTTTCCATTTTTTGGAAATTGTTTTTGGTTCCGGTCTTCGTACCTGTGTTCGAACTCTACGAAAGCATGTCGATGTATTAGCGTTTTCAAAAGGGGACCGACGGCTTTCTTTTTTCGTTTTTTTGGCCGTAAAGGGAAAAATGATTTGAATTTATTAGGGATGTTGTCACGATTATAAGGGAAATTTCTGTTTAATTGATTTTATTATTTATAAAAATTGAAGGTTTTGGATGGGCTATAGAAAAATAGCTTCCACTTTGCAAGATGTGTTTCTGCAACACTAACTTTGTATGTATATTTTTAAGTT
This sequence comes from Listronotus oregonensis, assembly GCA_019359885.1. NCBI lineage: Eukaryota > Metazoa > Arthropoda > Insecta > Coleoptera > Curculionidae > Listronotus > Listronotus oregonensis. Next base: position 38,209 of record JAHBCN010000104.1, on the reverse strand, counting down.
AAAGACTAAAACATGTTTTTTTAAATACGTATACGTCGTATACAAAGTTTTATCCGTAACATTTTATGTTTTGACTTCGACCCCCGTAATTGTTACCCATGAACCGTCATTGGTCATTACCATGAAAATATTAACCCCCAAGTATAATTTTAAATTCTAATTGGCACAAAAATACCTTAAGGAACAAAACAAAACTTCATAACCGTCATTTAAAAATGGGATTAAACCGGCACGTAAGTGGTTTTACGGTTATTTTTACTGTTATGGGCATAGCTTTATTATCATTAGAGCTTTTGTAAGCGAGAAATGCTATATATCGTTTAGATTGGGGTTTTATAGCTATTGTTTTACTTTGTACTTCGCAATAAATACTGTCGTAAAAGTGACTGTTTCTAAGGTATTTTGGCTTTCTTGAAAAGTAACATATGTACAGAGTGTCCCAAATTCGAGCCTTATTTTTGGGATTTCGAAAACTTAAAAAGATACGAGGTCGGTTAAATGAAGGCAAAGTTGCGCAATTTGATTTTGATTAAAATGACATCCTAGAAGTTTGAAAACTTCGAACACATCCGAAGACTTTTCAAAAAAAACACATTTTCGCGATTTCTTTAAAATTTTCTTTTGGCTCTTTTTTAATAGGTTTTTAAAAAATAAATTTTAGGTTTTTTATTGTTTTCCTCTACTGTTCTAAAAAAAAGTGTAATAAAATTTAACCGACGTTTCGTTTTGAGCTGCCATCATCAACTTTGTTTTTATATATGCCCCCGGTTTTTTTTTCCCATTATAAAAACTTTCGGGGGGCCCAAAAAAAATATTCGCACTTTTTAAAAAAATATTTTTAAGGCAATTTCCGTAAAATTATGTGTTGGAAAAACAGAAAAAAAATTTTTTAAAAGGTCTTATTAGGAAAACATTAAAATTATTTTTTTGAATAAGTCCCCATACATCATATTTTTGGGGTCTTAAAAGTTTTTTTAAAACCGTAAAAAAAAAACAAGGACCTTTTAAAAAAAAAAAAGATTTTTTAGCTCAATGACGAAACGTCAGTATGTAAATCCAATAACACTGTTTTGCAGAACAGACAAAGTAGCAATAGGAATGTACAATTTATTTTGTCATATCTATTCAAAGAAAGTCACACAAAAAAAAAATAAAAAATAAATTTTAAGTTGGCACTATTTTTTAATATCAGTTTTATTTTAAATTTAACTTTTACATTAATTTGTGCTTTAATCGAGATAAAAAATAATAAAAAAAGTGGTAGTCAAGTGATTCTTCTTTTCTGACAAATTGCAATTCTACTTCAAAAAAATCCAAAGGTAGGGTTGTTTCTGCAAATATAGGAAAAAATATACAAAAAAAAAGTTTATATAAAAAATTTAACATTAACCTATATATAAAATTTCAGATGTATAAGATAATTTTGATTTTTTACCCATTCTTTGTAATTTGCACCACTGTTGCAATCTACAAGAAATTCTACATTTTTGACAATAATTTACTTCAGATATATTTTCTCCTAATTAGTGCCCCTTTTAAAATGTGTTTTTTCCCCAAAATTAAAATTGGGGGGGTTTTAATTTGGGTTAATTTGAACCAAAATTTATTTTTATACCTGTATAAGGTAATTTAATAAAATATCTATTTTTAAAAAGGTATGTTATTGGATTTTTTTTTCCCCAATTAAAAAGTTTTAATTAAGGGGTTTTTTAAAAACAATCTACCTTTTTTATTTTTTTTTTTTTAAGGGAATATTTAAAAAAAAAAATTTTTTTTTTTTTTATATATATTTTATATATATATATAATTTTTTTATTTTTTATTTTTTTAATTTTTATATTATTAAATAATAAAATAATAAAAAATAATAAATAAATAAAATATAATATAATAATTTAAAATAAAAAAATTTAAAAAATTTTTAAAATAATAATAATATATTATTTATATATATTTTATATATATATATATTTATATATATATTTTAAAAAATATTTAAATTTATTTTTGAAAAGTTTAATTTTAAAAACATTTTTAAAAAAAAATTTTAAAAAAATTTTTAGTATTTAAATTAAATTTTTTTTTAAAAAACCTAATTTAAATTTGGCTAAGGAAAAATTTTAAAAAAAAATTTAATTTAAAATTTAAAAATTTTTTTTTTTTAAAAAATTTTTTTTAAAATTAAAAACGGTTTTGGGGGAAAAAAAAAAAAATTTTTGGAAATTTTAAATTTTTAAACCCCTTTAGGGGGAAAAATAAAACAAATTTAAATTTTTTGTCCAAAAAAAAAAAAATTTTTAAATTTCCCAAAATTTAAAAAAAAAAAAAATTTAAAAAAATGAATTCCTTCCAAAATTTTAAAACCAAAACATAATTTTAAATTTCCCTTTTTTTTTTTTTTTTTTTTAAAAAGAAAATTTAATTTTTTAAAAAAATTTTTTTAAAAAAAAAAAAATTTAAATTTTTAATTTTTGGGGGAAATTGGAAAAAATTTTACCTTTTAACATTTTTAAAAAATTTTAAAAAAAAATTTTTTTTTTAAAAAATTGTTTTGGAAAATTTAGGAAAATTTTTTTTTTTTTTTTTTAATGGGTTTTTAAAAAAAAATTTAAAGGGGGTTTTTTTAAAAAAAAAAAATTTATTTTCCCCAAAAGGGAAGGTGAAAAATGGGGTAAAAAATTTTCCAAAAAAAAAGGGGGTTTTTTTTGAAAAAAAAAAACCCCTTTTCAAAAAAAAAAAAATTTTTCCAAAAATTTAAAAAAAAAAAAAAAGGGGTTGGAAAAAAAATTTAAAAAATTTAAAAAAAAAAAAATTAAAAATTTTTATTTTAAAATTTTAATTTTTTTAAGGGCGGTTAAAAATTTTACTTTTTAATTTTTGGGATTTTTCAATTAAAAAAAAGAAAAAAAAAAAAAAAAAAAAAAAATTTTTTTTTAAAAAAGCTTTATAACAATTCTTTTGAAAAGTTATTTTTTTAAAAATTTTCCCTTAAAAAAAATTTTTTTTTAAAAAGGGAATTGGGGGAAAACAATTTATAAAAGATAAAAATTTTTTTCCTTTGCCGGTCCAAATTTTTTTTAAAATTAAAGAAATTGGTTTTTTTTTAAAATTTTAACAAAATTTTTTAATTTTTTTTAAAGAAAACTTTAAATTTAAATTTTTTTTTAAAGGGTTTAAGTAATTTTCAAATGTAATTTTTTTTAAATTAAAGGATCAAAAAATTTTTTAAAATTAATTTTTTAGGGAAAAAAAACAATGTTAATTATTCTTTTTAAAATGAACAAAACCCAAAAAAATTTTAAATAAGATTTCAACGTTTTTTTTTTTTAAGATAATAAACCCATTTTTTTTAAAAAAAATAATTTCCAAAATTTTAATGTTCAAAGTAAAAAATTTTAAAGGGAAAAAATTTTTTTTTTATTTAAAATTTTTAAAATTTTTAATTGCAATTTTTAAAAATAAAACAAAAAAAATTTTAAAAACCAAAATTAAAAATTAAAAATTTTTTAAGAAATAAAAACAGAAAATTTGCTTTTACTGGTAACCCAAAATTACGCTGCATTGAATTTTTGGCCCCAAAACCTACATTATCGTGCTTACCGGAAACGAAATGTCCTTTTTTTCCATTAGACCTAACCTAAATTTGTAAAAATTTCCGTTCAGTGGAACTGAATTCAAATTGAAAATCTATTAAGAAGTATTTCGACTGACCCATCTCACACCCCGCACAATAAACAGAGGTCTTTAGAAAAGCTCAGAGTCAATAAGAAAGCAAATTCCTTTCGAACTGTCACCTTTTCTATATAGTTATAAATCTGCCTCTGCTTCTGCTCCTCCTTTACGCCATTAATTCTGCTATCGGGACGTATCCTTTCAATAATTTTCTAACCGCGGTCCCGATCGTGATTCTTCCATTACCCGTATCCGTTTGCAGATTTCGTAAATTGTGCATTTTAAGGGCTGAAAGATTAAAAGATATTTTAAAACGACCTAGTTTTAATATTAAAAAAAGTAACAGCAAAGAACATAATGTCCAGAAATAGGTAGGAAATATTACGGAAAAAAATTAAATCCAAAGGTTTTTTAAACCTTTTAAAATTATTTTTAAACAAACACGATGCCTGATTTCTAAAAAACAAATAAATGTCACGTAATACCTGATGTCTTAAATTAAATAATTTTATTTTTTTTAAACTATTAACTACATAAGACTTCACGAAATTATAAAGAAAAAGCAAATAACATTTTAATACAAATATTTTTTTTTATCTTTGGACAGTTCACAAAGGCTGAGGCCTAAGTACTAACGTACCGTGAGTGTCGTTAAGTGTGGTGTCATAGTCAAAGCTCGATATGCAGTCTCTTCGCGGAATGACTGGTTTATCCTAGGTTTGACCAAAGCCTTTGGGCTAATCCCGAAATAAATTCAAATTTCGGCCTTTGACTAAAATATTTTTAGTCAAACCTAGAAGTTCCTAACTTTTCAGTCAAACGTCGAAAGTAAAATAATCTGTTTCGGGCTTTGCCTAGTCGATTCTAGAAGCGAGTGGCAGACTCGGTCAAACGTCGACTGTACTTGTAACACGTTTAAATAATTTTATACTTGCGGTTAGTTGTGGTTAGTTTTGGTTAGTTGTGGTTAGTTGTAAATGTAAGAGATCTGACATATTGTGCAATTTTAAATGTCATAATGCCTCACCATGTCTGAATAAAGACTAGGTTTTTTATTTTAACTATGACAATATAACAACAATAAACATTAGAATACAAAAAATCGTTTTATTACTTCTAATGTAACAAACTGAGACTTTCTAATACCTAATTGAATTTACTGGTCAAACCCCGATTTCATTAAATTGAGTTTTGACGTTTGCTTGACCAAATTACTTTCTCCTAGGTTTGACGAAAATTCTTTAGTCAGAGGCCGAAAAACTTCAATTGTTTGGGCTTTGACTAAGACTTCAAGTCAGACCTGAGGATTGACTTGTCAAACCTAGGAACGCCGGAGCTTCGAGTATTGACTATAACATTCACACAAAACTTAAATATTTAAAGACTGAGAGGAGAAGGGAAAACTTCTGCGGGTAGCAGGTTCCATAGTCTGGACACTCTAGGGGTAAAGGATGCATAAAAGTTGCACCACGTGATTCTTTGTTGGGAGCTGCCAGACGAGGAATTATACTGGCCAACTCCTCTGAATAAAAGCCGTAAAATTACCTACAGAAGATCGACAGATCCCCTAGAGCTCGTCGGTGGGTAAGGAAAGGAATTTTTTGTACGTGGGGTCTTTATTAGGACAAACAGCTCTTCTTTAAATATAATTAAGAATGCTAAGAGTTGTATTAGTTGCCATCTCCAAGATGTAGAATATTCTAAAGAGGGTTTGATTTGGAATATCTACAAAGTATACAGATCGAAAGAAGAGAAATACTTTCTGGCTTAAAAGAGGAATTCAAGCTTTTGAAGCTGCTGAAGCTATTGATGTAATGTGCTTATGCCAGTTGAGCCTATTCTCAAAAGTAACGCCAACAAGATTAAATTACTTTTTGTTCTGAAGAACTTTGCCCCTCATATGTAACGGATGAGCATTGGCGGACCTTTTCGCGACAGCAAACTTGTCTGTGTTTTGAAGGCATTAAACTACACATGATTTTTAGCTACCCGATCCAAGATTAGTTTAGGCTCTGGTAAAAGAGACATACGCATTGACTTACGTTTGCTTTCTAAGTCAGGTTTTTTGACTGGCTTAATAAATTTAATATTAGAGTGGATGGTACTATCGTCAGCAAAACTATGAATTGAATTGTTTGTGGAAAAAAGAAGATCGTTGATGTGAGGAAGAAACAGAGTGGGTGTCAGTACTAAGCCCTGGAGCACACATAATATATAGGAGAGTATGTTCTGGAAGTGTTGCCAATATTAAAATACCTTTTAACTCTAAAAACGTCATTTTAAAATGACCTTTTAAAAGTCGAGTGCTTAGTAAAGCACAAAATTGTACATGGCTGATGGTACGGATTCCATCACAAAAGATCCATAGCATTTGTCACATACAACTGGAACAAGTCCTTTTAGTTTTCTTTCAGATCCATGTTTAGTAATTATTGTGGGTGGTCACTTTTCTACCTTTCCCCAAATTAATGCCTGGGTGATCCAGACCTCAGTACTGACACCATTTCTATTTCTGCTTTACATTAACCATCTTCTTCTTTCCACAATTAATCTCTTACATATTTTTATTCTAGCCTTTACTGTAATACGCTTGTTTCCAAACCTGATTGGAAAAACAAGCCTTAAGTTATGCAGATATCTGTTTTCCTGGATTGAAACACCAAAAATCTTGTTTACTTCAATGCCTCAAAAACCTTATCGTGTTCGCTGACGGTAGTACTTAACCTTTACCTATGGATGGACAAGTTTTGCGGATCCAAGAGTTGTTTTACATTGTGAGCGTTTTAAGAATAACCTTAATTTGTTATCCATGGCCACTAAAGCTCCAAAAAACTCATATTTCTCTTCAAAGCCAGAACATATTTCTAGCCTTGTGATTTGTGTACTTTTGATGTTTTTTATGTATTTCATCGACAACTCTTTGCATTCTTAATTTGATTTAAAAATAGCTGTATCCCTTATGATTCCACATTACAAAAAAACTTCCATTTTTAGCCCATACACGATCTGTCTCTTTTATATGTATTTTTATGGCTTTTGCTTAAAAAAATTTCTATTTTTAATTAGAATGTTTATTTTATATATTTATACTGGGTGTCCCAGAATATGTGGGCAATCTCTCGAAATCTAATAGAAAACCCAAAAATATTATGACAAGTTCCCATAAACTTTTTTCCTACGAGTCTTTCCTACGGAGATACAGGTACATAACGGACGACCCTGAAAATCGTTTTTTTAATAACTTTTAAAATACTAGGCGTAATTTAATATATTTTTTAATATGATGGTTACTAAATAAGTTTTCTTAAAATAACCCATTAAATCGTATTTGGCTTATTTAGTTTGCCAGGGACGGACTAGTTCTGACACAATAAAAGCAATTTTTTAACACCCTGTATGATAAAGGCTCAACAACATTATTTTAAGATAGCTTTAATCTTAAACTAAAAAAGGTAATCTTGATTGATATCGATAATATCAACTGTTTACGAGAAATAAAATATCATGTTTGGTATTTTTTTTACATTATACAGGGTATTTTCTAATTGTACGTCAATATTTAAGAAGGCAATTTTTGGGTCCATTTTAAAAAGAAAACTTCATATGAACGTATGTCCTAAACGTCTTAACTTTTAAGATAGAAGGAGGTAAATTTTTTCAAAAATAAATCATTTATTCTTAATATCCGTAATACCACTTTAGATATTTTAACGAAATTTGGCATACATGTACTATGTATCAAGAAGCATTTTTTAGTGTACTGCATTTTTTTTTAATTGCAAAAATAGGCAGGTACAATTCTGTACGAACGCCTAGTATTTTAAAAGTTATTTAAACAAAAACGATTTCTGGGGGCGTTTGTTATATACCTGTATCTCCGTAGGGAAGGGTTATAGGAAAGAGTTTATGGGAACTTGTTATAATATTTTTAGGTTTTCTATTAGATTCCGAGAGATTGCCCACATATTCTGGGACATCCTGTATAAATAACAGAATGCTTTAAATGTCATTAGGATATATGTAATAGTAGACGGAACATTCGAAATATAATTTAAAAAAAAAGTCTATTATATTGTCCGCCTTAGGTCACATTTTCTGTTTAAAAAAATTCTTTCTGATATATACCTTTACGAATACTATAAATTTCATATGAACGCTTGTGATATATGACTACCCCGTACAACATTATTGGGTACCAAATATTTACATTATACAAATATACTGACTTTAGTTAAAATTATATTTACCAAAATAAATTAAAACAATTTTAACAGTCCAAGCAAAACCTCAAGCAAAACAATTTAAAACTTGTAAATCCTGAAAGAGAGAATCTAAACAGAAAAGACCGTTTTCTTTATCTTTAAAGTAATTACCCCAAATTTATTTCTACAATTTGTTGCGAGAATTTATCTAAATAGGAAAGTGGGGCTAGACTTTTGTATTACTTTAAAAGACTTTGTCGGTTTAAAGTGGTTTTTCTAGGGACAAACGATTTAAAGATATAGGAACAAAAGAAGGAGAAATTATTGCCGTTTTTGCTTGCATAAGCGAAATATTACCATCGATAAAAAGTAATCCTTTAAAGGGCATGGTACACATCATGGCACAATGAATACAAGGTAGGATCTTGCGCATGACGTTTGTCACGTGATAGCCGGGTTATTACGTAGTAATGTGACTAAAAGGATTTTTTCGCGACATACCGTTTTTACCGAACTCAAGGACTAGAATTAACGCAACGCCAGTTTGTAGGCAAGGTATTTGATATAGTGATCTGTTTGTTTTTGTTTTGGAAAAACGTAAACAAATTGCCAAATCTCAAAAACCAAAATCAGGAAGTTACCTTGAAAATGTAATAAAATATTTCAAAAATGTTGGTTTTTGTGTTAATATAGGCAACATCAATTTAAATATAAACATTTATTAACATGACAGTTCCAAGCACCGGTAACAGGGTTGATTTGGACAGCTGCTGCATTCGTTTAATAAAAAAATTATAGTAAATCAGGTGTTATACGGCACTTCGATGTCATTTTATCTCTTTCTAGTAGGTTGTATTATTCAATAACACGTTTTGTAAACTGACTTGATCAACAGCAATCGAATTAAGCATCTAAAGTAAATGTCATATCTGTCCGTCACTTCAGATAATAAACAAAAATAGTTTTCCGGCTTTAAAAATATTTTTTAACAATAAAGAATCATCGGTTTATAAAAATGTAAATTATGGTGCAATACCATAAACATTTAAGAAGTTATTATTTCCGGAGTGTTGTTATTCAGTGTGTTTCATCAATGTTTCCGGTGCAGTGTGTTTACAAGAACTATCCCTCCTTGTCCCCCTGAATATATTAATGCCAAACAAGATTAGTTTACTTTATTTCTATTCAAGAATTCGTTGATTCTAACCGTGCTTAACCCGCATATCCTCACAAAAACGAAACGGTTTACGTATGTCACGCGTGTGTCAATTTACCTATTAATCGTTTAGTACGCTTTTTGAGTTTAAATCCAAATGTGAGAAAGTCAAGTAATAAGTCAAAAAGATAAGATAAAAACCAAACTTTCCATTCAATAAGATATTAGCTGTTTCCAAGTCAACTTTAACAAGTAAATATTTTCCTCTATGATTTAAATATAATTGTACCTATTCATTCATTAGGAAATTAACTAATTAAATCGAAAAATTTGCGATCCAAATAGTCGTTAAACCATAGAAAAAAGACATCACAGGCACCAAAACAATGGAAAAGCCGCGAATCCTCCATTATTTTAATTTGATACTTGACATAACAATTGAAATGACGTAATATGCCGTCATAACACCTTCTCCTACGTTACCGGTTTTTGCCAAAATTTGTTTTAAATTAAGTTGAAGCCGTATGTTTGTAGTGGTATTTTTATTATTTGTTTAGCGTTTTACTTTGCTTTTCAGTAGTTTTGTGACTCTAAAACTAGTTGAAGTTTAAGATAATTTGTTATATTAAAAGCCCATATCTTTAAAATAAGCCTAATATTTAAAAATGGCAAAAAGTTCACAAAGATTGCAGGCTTTCTATTTAAATTTTGGCACTAAGTCACATTGCTACGTCATTGCGCAAAGCGAACCGATTTTGGATCGCTGGTGATCCTACCTTGTATTCATTGTGCCATGGGTACACATAACATGGGATCCTGGCTATAAAACGTTTTTTGTTTTTAATTTGAATATGTTGTTTTTTAGATCAATAGAAACATCTTTTAAATGGGACATTTTTTTGCAAGCCTATAGGGTGACTCAAAAAAATCACTGAGAAGTTTAAGCTTTAACTGTTTATTAATTCCAATATAAACGCATAAAAAAAATGAAATTTCGTCTAAATCCGATAATATAATATTGTATATATTTGTTTATTAAAATATTTTGATTTAACATTTAAGACATATAGGGTGATCCAGTATCGAATAAATAATATGGATTATGCCAACTAAAATGTTAATATCGTGATATACTGTTATATATTTTCAGAATTTCTACATTTGTGACAGTTTGTTAAGGTAAATTTAAGTTAAAATATTTTGGTTTGTTGCCCCAAATATACAGGGATATTTAGAATAAAAGGTTTTTTTTTTGTTTGTTCGCACAAGATATTTTGTGACATATAAAGAGGTACATAGTTTTAAAATCTGCACATTTTTTGACAATTTTTTAACAGAGGTATAATAAAATTAGGATACTTATAACTAAAAAATTTAATGTTAACCTACAGGGTGAAGTATCTAGATGGTTTCATTCACCGTGTCTAATGGATTTACCTATATTTTTAGGATAAGTCGCTTTAAAATTGTTTGCCGCGCAAAAAATTGCTGGTGTAAAATTACTTATTTTTAATTTAATATTGCTTATTAAATTACTCATTAATTTATATAATTATTAGCTTAAAATTTCAAATAAGTAAAATTAGCTCGGTTTTCTGACTGACAAGAAACTGGAAGAAACGTAACAATTCGGAAGAATTATACAAATATATCATTAAATTAACAAATTATTTGGCATAAACATGTTTATTATTTTGATACTGGATCACCCTGTACGTCTTAACCAACAAATCACATTTTTTAATTCTTAGCAAGTATGTAAATTATTTTTTTGTTGGATTTAAATGATAGGTCAGACTTTTTAGGCGTTTAAATTAGTATTAAGGAACAGGGAAGCTTTAAGTTCTCAGTGATTTTTTTGGGCCTCCCTGTAGGCCTGTACAGAAATGTCCTATGTAAAAAATGTTTCTATTGACCTAAAGAAAACCATACTCAAATTTTAAAAAAATCGTTGGGGAGCCAGAATTGTCCTTTATCTTTAGATTTTAATTTTTAGTTACCGTGTCATTTTTGTCTGTATGTTTATTTTTTTATTGGTATCTTTGCTGCAGTTAAAAAAAAAGTTATTTTCTTTACAACTTTTGCTTCTTCTGGATTTCAGATAAAGTAAACCTTTTGTTACGTTAGGCGGGATTAAAGCTTTAAAAAAAATGTATTACTTTGTTTTGGGGCCAAACAAAATTAAAAAAAATAATATTTTTCATGATCCCTAAAGTTACATATACAGGGCTATTTTTGCTATAATAAAAAAATAATTCGATAATATTCTACATCTAACTTAAGTAGAGACTACTTAGCATATAGGATTTCATAAATAAAACTGATCATAAGGCTAAAAGTTTAATAAATGATATTTGCAAAAAAAATTCATGCAAAAAACCTCCAAGTTTCATTATACAAAGAATTGGTTTAGCTGTGCAAGGGGATAATGCAGCATCGGTACTAGGTACAATCCAGGAAGACCTAAGACTTGATTTTTTTTAATTTTTAATAAAGATTTAGTTAATAAGTTTATTCTAGAATATTGTTATTTTGTTTTTATAACATTATATACTTTATACTTTAAGACTTAAGGGCTGTTCCTGGATAATTTATAAAATATTCTTTAAGCTTTAGCTTGCTTCAAAAATATTTAATGCATTAGCCTTTTAAATGTCTTAAGTAATTTTGTTGTAGAAAATAAAAACGTATTTTTAAAATTTTTCTTGGTCTCTCAAGTATCTTTTCGGAGGGTGCAGCAAACTAACTTGCTTCTCAAATAAATTATATAAACTTAACAATTTATTTACAACAAACAAATTATGCAATTATCCTTTTTATTAGTTAAATGTTTTTAGAAATAACGAAAGCAAATTAACTTAAAGTTTCACATTACCTTGTCATAAATTATTCATATTTGTTAAATTGATTTTTAAATTTTCCATTTTTTTAATTTTCTTGTCTACCTGGGACTACCTATGAAATCTTTATTTGTCGGTCAACAAACAATTTGTGACGTATAAAAATAAATGGGCAATAATTTAAGATGGATACCAAATATTTTAATAAAAAAATTTTTGTCATCTATTTTGGTTTTAGGCAACCAACTTGAAAAATGTTTTAATGGTTGTTGTTCGAATGACACGAGATTATAAATGAACATAATGTTTGTTTTGTTTATTTTTTGTTGCGAGAATATTAATACGAGATTACGAATTTATAAAAAAACCATGCGTTAATAATTATGGTATTATTAAGTGGGTTTATATAATAAGTAGGTTAGGGTTAGGTTAGGTTAGGTTTAAATTGAGTGGACATTTTACGCCCTCCACCGTGACCGCTTGGTCTATTGTGGCTCCCACCTATTTATATTCCTCCCAATAGAATTAAACTTCTTATTAATCCGATATTAAATTGGAAAAGTTCTTACATCTCCCCTTATTCGTGCCGCTACCGGACACGAGCACAATATGTGTTCTGGTGTTCCTGTTTCCTGGAAAGTATGATGAGCAGACGATTAGATCCGTCATGCCCTCATCTTCCAGCATCGTGACGTAGGTAGCTACTAGATCCTTGTTACAGGAATCAGATGCTCCTTCTGAAGCCGTATCCCCGGCCTTCCCCTAAGAAAACGGTTCTTTTCGTTTTCCTATAAAAGCGGTTCTGTCCGCCTTCTGTTTGGATTCAGAGATCCCTTTCTAAGTACCTATTTGTTCGGGATGAATTAGCCCTTCCCCGTGAAACAGGCGCCTGTAACTTTAGAAACACCTTTCGAAACGGATTCACCCGTTTTGGTCGGCGCACCTTTGTCTGCTTGTGACCTTGGGTGGCACCCCTCGAAACGAATTTATCCATTTCGATCAGCCCTTTGTCACTTTCTTCCTATGAAAGCGGTTTTGACCGCTTTCTGTTTGGAGCTAGGAAAGTAATAGTCCACCACGGCAGAGCCCTACATTACCGCAGTAAGGCTAGATACTCCGAGAGGTCGCCCTATATCTCAGAGGCACCGTTGGAGACACCTGTTTAAGGCACAAAATGTTATTCACTCATGAGCACGGTATGTGAATACCTTGAGTTAAGCCTTGTGTTCGTCTTAGCTTCGAATTCCGTTCCATACGCTAGCAATTGGAGCGGCAACTCCAGCGCATGTGACAAAAGATCCTACTGGGCCAAACCACGACATCGACGTGCAAACACAGCGGTGGGTAGGTACTGGTAAATAAATAATCGCCAAAAAATGTAAATGTATTGCGCCGTAACTGTGTACCAAAAAACCAATTTTTTTTTACTTATATTTTTTATTGTCAATCATATTTTATTTAAATATTATTTGTCTACAAAACGCATGCATGTAATAAATATTGTATATATTTAATTTAGGTGAAATTAGTACAGTATTTTTTATTTACTTTATTAACTATAGCTTGGCATTTAATGATACGTGTCTCTTGTATTACTGATTTACTCTATATTGAATTTTTGGAAATTCACCAATCTCAAACGTTTAAGACCACCAAGGTACTTGAAGTCGACCACTAGGGGTTAAAATAGACCACTTTAAGTTCACTGCTTTAAAGCAAGTAAGCAGAGGTGTCAATTAACTTATTCTTAAATAAACTACCTACGAAACAATATTTAAACTCTGTAATAGCCCAGTTTAAAAAATCCCTTTGAATAAGGAGCAACATGAGTTGCATTTTCCTTGTTACCTTTATTTACTTTAAACCAATATTTTAAGTAAACCCAATTTAAGAAAATTTTATTACCAACAAAATCACTGAATTAAAATTGCCTTGAAAGTTTTAAATCTAAGTGAGAATTTTTCCTTGACAATTTCCGGCAGAAATAGGCTCGTGCAAATATTGGTCTTAAAATGGGATTTGCTTTTGTAAGTGTAGGTTTATCGGCACCAGTAAAACACATGGCGTAAAAAGTTTGTGTGATGTGAAAATACATTTCTTTCGACAATGGTTTATTTATGTATATAATTAAGCCATACAAAATTATTTATTTAGTATCCCATATTAATGCATGATTTCTATTAAGCAACAATTATAGTATAGGTAACAAAAATTACAAATTAAGACATTTACGGCCGAGTGATGATCGCGCTGTTAAATAGCAATGGACTTAGCAATTGTTAAAAATTACCAACGGTTTAGAAGGTTTAACAAAACGTCATTGTCAGTGTTATTTAATGATTTTAGTAGACAACCTGTCAGAATCTGACATTTTGTTAAACATTCTAAACCGTTGTTAACTTAGCAATTGTTAAAAGTTAACAACGGTTTAGAATGTTTAACAAAATGTCAGATTTTGACAGGTCGCATACTAAATGAACTGAATAACACTGACAATGACGTTTTGTTAAGCATTCTAAACCGTTGTTAACTTTTAACAATTGCTAAGTCCATTGCTAAATTTAACAACGCGATCATCACTCGGCCGTTAATCTGTTTATAATCTAGTCATTTAAATAACAACCCTTGGAACATCCGTCAAAGTTGGTTGCGTAAAACTGAAATACAGATGTTCATACGGAGTTGCACTTCAACTTTTTCAACCATAATATGTCTTTTGTATGTCAGGGCATTGCAATTTTATATTATGTGTGAGGCTGTTTCTTTCTTTGCAAAGCCTGTATAATGTGGGACTGTTGTATGCTTATTTTCTGCAATTGTTTCCTTAGATGACCTTTCAGTCCTACTAGGTGCCTTACCTAAGTGCGCCCAAGCATTGCCTTTACATGTCTTTGATCAGGTGCCGCATACCAATTATCTAAATGTTGTTTTTGGCACCATCCGTCCACTGTTGTTCGTCGCTTTTTTAGATAGTTCAAGGACTGGCTGTAGACCGTTAAAATGTTTAGATAAATCGGTTTTTGATAGTTCGTCTGCTTTTTCATTGGCTTTTATTTTCAAGGGCCCGGGAACTTAAAGTAGTTTTATCCTGTTCTTACTAGCGGTAAGTTTGTTTAGGTCGTCCAGGCACTCCATCGTAGGAATGTGGTTGTAAACCGATATATTTAAGGTTTTTAATTCACCTTGATTGTCTAAGAAAATTCTTTTACTTTGATTGTGGTATTCCCTTTTTACATTACCTTGAATACAAGCTTGCTAGCCCGGTGCAAAACTGTTAGTCATCTCATTAAGACATGTAATTTTTTTTAATGCAAAAACAAAAAAATATGCATTTTTAACAAAGCTTAAAGTAAACACACAAAAAACAAAGTACTTTGTCAGAAGTATGCCTTAAAAATTCAATTAGTGTCGATGTTGTCTAACGTTAATAACAAAATTCAGATAAAGACCTTTTTCTCAGATCCTGATGACCTGCCCACTTTAGTAATCATCTTCTTTTTTGAGTGCTCATTTGCTAATTAGCGATCATCATGGCAATTTGAACCTTTGAAATAGTTGTCCTAGAAAGACCGGTCGTTGTGGTACCAAATCAAGTTCTTAAATTCTTTAATCAAGAGATTCCCCTCCTGCCAGGTCCTCTCCGTCCTAGGACTCTCCCCTGGAGAATCCGCTGTGGGAGTTTATAACGTTTCCCATTCCGCATTATGTGACCTAAGTACTCAAGCTTCCTAGTCTTAATCTTCCTTATGATCTCCATATCTTTAATTATTTTTTTAAGCACTCTCTCTTAAGTAATATCTATTTAAAGAATATATAAAATTTACTGCGTGCTTTCTTTTCTTTAACAATTAGGTTTATTAAGGCTTGTGTGATGTTTTGGTCAATCGTGAATATAATAAATCTAAAATATGTTGAATTTTAAAAATATACTTAAAGAACAGATGAACTAAATAACGTTTACCGTTACCAATATTCAAAAAAAATATTTGTTTTTCCAAGTGTTAGAATCGGAAAAAAGTAAATATTTATTTATTATGCGTCAAAGTATTGTCGTTTGTTTTCCTATTTCCGACAACATAATATTTATTTGTAGAGCTTCTCGAAATCTTCTTTAAATCTAAATAAAGAAAAGTAAATTTTCAAATACGGAAATCAGCAAATCCGTTTTAAAAATAAGTTTTGCTTCAATATGTGCTGGATTATCGAAACCGATTGAAATCAATTGGTTGAAAAAACCTTTTATATGGTCAATAAAATCCGTATTTTGTCGGCTTACAGATATGAAAAATCTATTTGGAAAAAGGGCAACAAATAAATTTTGGTAGATGCAGTATAGAAGTAAGAATGACTTACTATTGATGAAATTTTTATCAAAAAAAATGTCACAAAAAGGTTTTTTGATACACATTTATAAAATGTACTGGATTAGTAAAAAAGCACAAAGAAAAAAAACATAAGATTTTTTTTGTCTATATTATTTTCTTTATTAAAATTTAATAAGCACATCAGCACCGTTTGTTGGCCATTGCGTTGTTGGGCGAAGAAATAAAAAAATTCAAAGTAAAAAGGAATAATAATCTGTTTTTTCAATTCTTTTTTCTCTTTTAACAGTCCACGAAGGTACTGGGTTTTTAGATGTTGAACCCATTTTATCCTCTCGTTCCTTCAACGCCATCCAAGCATCGAATCATGCATATATTGCATTTCACGGCACCTTTTAGATAACGCAGTAGTGCCACCACGGACGTTATACAGGGTGTCCTGATAAGGTCGTCCTCCGGCGATATCTCGGGAACCGTTCATCGCACGGTTTTCGGAAAAAATATATATAGTAAAATTGGCCCTGGGAAAATGCTGGAAATTATTTTGAAGTTTCCAATTCCGCCGCTAGTGGGCGTAAAATCAACAACAAAATTAAAAACAAGGATTATTTAAGAATATGCCCGATTAACTTATGTTGCTGATAAATTTGTTACAAACTATGTTAAATTAGGAAACTTTTTTCTTTTAAGTGTTTTTTGATAATCCGTCAAATATAGGGAGGGAAGGGCAAAAGTACATTTGAAAAAAATTAAATAACCTTTTTCGGCTTAACCGATTTTGATAAACTAGGTCTCGTTCGAAAGAGCTGTTAAAAGAGCTTAAGATAAAATATTGGTATAATAAATTTATATTGTTGTTTTATCCCTAGAGAGAGTGTTTAGACGTTTGGCAACTCGTTTAAGAGAAACTGTAAATGTGCATTCTATTCCAGCATCAATAAGTAGAAGCGGATCCACATTTGAGTGTTCGAAAAATTGCAAATGATTTAGGAATAAGTAAAACTACAGTTCACACTATTTTAATTGATCACAAATTGCATCCTTACCATATTATGTTACACCAAGCGCTGCTGAAAACAGACTTTGACCGGAGATTGGATTATTGTTATTGGTTAAGGAATATGCTGGTAGAAGACCACGAATTTTCGCTTCGAATTTTGTGGACCGATGAGGAAACATTTACAAATACTGGAGGAGTGAACCCACATAATATGCATTATTGGTCAGCTAATAATCCTCACTGGATGAGAGAAGTTGACAACCAAAACAAGTGGAGCGTTAACGTCTGGTGTGGCATTTTGGGGAATAAAATTATTGGGCCGCATATTTTTCAGGGTCATCTAAATGGTGAAATGTATTTAAATTTCCTAAGAAATGATTTGCCAGGTCTATTGAAAGAAATTCTGTTAGACATTAGAAGAACAATGTGGTACCAGCATGATGGATGTCCTTCGCATTTTTCTCTTAATGTCAGAAATCATTTAGATAATATCTATCCAAATCGTTGGATTGGAAAAGGAAGCCTCTTTCCAGCCTCTAACCATCCAGATGTGACAGTTCTAGACTTTTATTTATGAGGTAGGTTAAAAGGTATGGTTTTTGAAACAAGTCCTACCACGCCAGAGGATATGATTGCCCGACTTTAAAATGCGATAAACAACATATCAACGGCTGAGTTAGACAGCGCTGTTCTAAGTATCAATCGAAAAATAAATCGTTGCATTTTTAGGAACGGACAACATTTTGAGCATTTGTAAATAAACTTTAAAATAAACTGTATTTCACTTCATTTGTTTTAATTAGCCAGAGCCCGTAGATAATAAAAAATCAGCTATTGTTATTCACGAGCCGTGTAATTATGAATGCTGTTATTAAATTGGTAAAAAACAAATATTAAGAATATTATTTATTATTCGTAGAAAAACAAATTGTTTTCGTTGTCATAGCACTCTCGATAAAAACGCCGCATTGTTTATCTGACAGCTTAAAATAGGAAAGAATGTAATGTAGTTTTTCGGCAATAAGTCGAGAACTAATTAAGATATCGAAATGCGGTTTCCTTAAATTTTTTAACTTTTTTATGCCCTTTTTAATGGGCTTATAAAAGTAATATTATTATTATTTATTATACTATATTAATATAATTTATTATAATATTAATATTATCATATTATTAAAAGTATTTAAATTTTTGGAAAAAAATTACAAAATTCATAACTTTGACACAAATTAGTCTCTAGGGATACAACAAAAAATAAATTTATTGTTCCAATATTTTATCTTAAGCTCTGGTAACAGCTCTTTCGAACAAGACCTAGTTTATCAAAATTGGTTAAGCCGAAAAAAAGTTATTTAATTTTTTTCAAATGTACTTTTGCTCCTCACCCTTCCTATATTTGATAGGTTAGAAAAAAATCTTAAAAGAAAAAAGTTTCCTAGTTTAACACAGTTTGTAACAAATCTATCAGCAACATAAGTTAATCGGGCATATTCTTAAATAATCTTTGTTTTTAATTTTGCTGTTGATTTTACGCCCTCTAGGGGATTAGAAACTTCAAAATAAATTCCAGTATTTACTCGAGGCCGATTTTACTATAAATATTTTTTTTCGAAAGCCGTGCGATGAACGGTTCCCAAGATATCGCCGGAGGACGACCTTATCAGGACATCCTGTATAAATAACTACTATCTCTGAACTACCGTCTGGCTAATGCTAATCAGTCTGACTACCCCCATTAACATTTGGCTAATGCTAGTCAACCTGGACCTAGAGTCCAACGAGGGTTCTGAACCTGAGTTATGATGTCGACAATTTTGTTTTTTCTGTCCTGGACACCCCAGCATTAATTTGGTGGAAGCTGGTAGAATGACCATCCACAATAACTGATATACGTCGATTAGAAAGAAAACTGAAGAGCCAAAAACAAAACTTAGGAGGAAGACCGTAGAAGGAAAGTTTGTTTAGAAGTGTATTATGCCAGACCTAATCAAAAACTTTGGATATGTCAAGAGCAACGATCTGGGATCCACTAAGAAACTCAGAGGACTTGTTTTAGTTGTGTGAGAGAAAGGAAAAAAGGTCAGCTGTGGATCTGCTGTGACGGAAACCATACTGTCTGTCATGTGGAATTTTTTGTTTTTTCAAATACTTTAAGATTTGGGAATTAATAAATTTTTCCATTACCTTACAAACAACTGAGAGAAAAGATATAGGCCTATAGTTTAAAAAGACAGTTTAGCATGCTTTTGTGGGGACATGTTACACACGTGCAGCTTTCCAGCTCACCAGAAAAATGCCCGGATGGTAAAAGATTCAAAAAAGGAGAGTTAGGATGGGTGAAAGCACATTTTTTTAAGACGTTTGCTGGTATGTCATCTAGCTCAGACGATTTTTTAATGTAAAGAGAAAAAAGAATACGCCATTGTTAGCAGTGGCTTATAATTTGAAACAAAATAATACAAAAAATAATTTTTAACCTGTCTGTTCCATAACATATTCTTTTTATTTTGAATTTTATTTAATTTATTAAATAAAAAAAAGTTTCAAGTTTATTTTGGTAAAGGTATTGTATAAATTAACAGGTAGAAATTGTATTAATGCGGAGATAATGGGAAATACTGTACAAACTTCGATTCATCTATTATGGTAACAAATTAATATATAGCTTTTAGTAGGCACAACACGCGCTTTGTCGCACGGATATTAAAATATATTTCTTTTGTATAATAGCGGTGCCAGAACTGCCTTTCAATGATCATTTCTAAAGACCACAATTTTGTCACGAAATTATTGAACATAAAAAAATGGAGAAACAAATTATGCTTACGAAACACGGTCCCATTTATAATAAATATTTTTTTGGAACAATTTCGTTAAAGCGGTGAATAAAGCTTTTTAAGGGTATATATTTTAATTTTTTAACATGACACGCAGATTTAAGACATATTTTATAGTTTGTAATAAATAGTTACTACCCTTATTATTAACAGACACCACTTTTGCAATATGTAAAAAAAAACAACCAAAAGAACTTATAAAAACAAGCGGAATTGCATAATAACAGACAGGCAAGCATCACTAGGGGCACTAGGAAATGGATCCGAAACAAACACGAGGAAAACTGACCCAGTATCAGTAGAATAAGAAATGGAGAAGGCTAAGGAATAATTACTTAGACAAAGTAGAAAAAGACTTCGCATAACAGTAGGGCTGCTAACAGAACACGATAACCTAAGAGGACACCTACACAATATAGGCTCATACAAAGAGGACCCAAGTTGCAGAATGTGCGATAAAAGAAAAGAAACAGCCTACAACATCCTGTACGAATTTAAAATATGAAGCGTTAAATCACAAAGGACAGGCATTATTTGGGCAACCCAAAATGAGCCCACAGGAATTTATCGACTAATCAGTCTCGGGGTTATACAGACATGTAGAAGGAACAAATGGGAGGATTGGTATAAAATGAATTGGGAGATAAGGCAGAAAAAGCTCAAAAGGCTGCGCGTAAACAGACAGCAAAAAGTATGCTAAACAAAGATTTAAAAATCCAACATTAATAATCCAGTACATGCACTGCATGTGCTTGGACAGCAATAACGGAATCTGGAGATAAGATGGGTTACACATTTAAAAACCTGGCACTAACGGTACCTAATACTTAGACTTCATATAAGTCTTCGTGGACTGTTATAAAGATAAACAATATATTTTGTTTAAACAGAGAGTTAAAAATAGAAAATAAATATTTCCGGTTTTATAATTACCTTAAAAATAATATTATTATTATTTATTACCAATAACGATAAAACAATTGTTCCCCAATTGCACTTTTCTTATTAAATACTTTATATATTAGCTAGGTCCTTTTAATTTGTCGTTGGTATTTATCGGATAATTTAAAGTCTCTTAAGTAGCGGCCATGCAAAATTTTTATTGTTTCTATTAATTTCTTTTTTTCTTGCTTGGTTTATTATCAAGAAGCAGGTAGTTATTACAAGAAAAACACAGCCCTTAATTTAAGGCCCTCAGCTATAGTTTTGGTTGTCAGGTACATGCTGCAATTAACATGCCCTAATATTTCTAAAGTATTTTTTTTTTTAAGTTGTCGGGTTTATTAATTTAACCGTTATAATTAACGTAATTTGTTCATTAATAATTAAAAAAAAATTCCTAATTTTATATGTCGTCACTTTGAAAGAAAAGGTACATAGGGCTAAAAATGCAATTTTGTTTTATATTCAAAAACAACGGGAAAAATATGACAAAGAATATTTTGGAAAAGTTACAGTACTTAAACACCTTGAATCCGTACTTGACACGCTTGTATTCTTTTTTATCCCCACTGCGATTCTGTTATCGCGGCCAAATGAAAAAAAATTAAGCGGTATTTATACAAATCTATATAAGGATTTTTTAAGGAAAAGTTACTCTTTTGTTGCTGTGACTGTTTTTGTTTGGGTCTCAATTAACCTACTGATGCCACCAACATGCCATAACTTTAAAAGTGACTATTTGTGTTGGTTTATTTATATATTAAAAAATAAATAAAAAATTGATTTTTAAGTTTAATAATATATTCATTTAAAAACATAATATGCTATCAATAGGGTAAATTATTCCTTATTTAGTGTAAAAATAATATAAGATAAGTGTTTAATTACTGCCTACGAATTAACATTTTAAATATTTCAGACAACAAATCAAGAGTATACATTTTCTCTCAAACCAAATTCTTGTCTAGGCTAAAGGACATAATAAAATCGTCCTAAAAAATGTACTCCCGAGCTTGCACCCATCTTAACTCGCCTCTTTCGAATTTCCTACGACACGAACATTTTTTCGGCGAGTAGGAAAGCTGCACGTGTGCAACCTGTCCCCAAGTAAGGATCCAAAGTTTTTCTTGATAACTTTAGACCAATATCTCTTCTTTCAGTTGTTTGTAACGGAATAGAAAAAAATTGTTAATTCTTAAATCCTAAGGTATTTGTAAAAACACAATATTACTAGTTCTGGTATGATGGGCCCCCAAACTTTCGTCTGATAGTTTTCCACCTAAGGAGGTACTTCTGTACTAGCACCAACTCTGTTTCTTTTTCACATCAACGATTGTCTGCATTCCTTAATCAATTCAACCTATAGTTTTGCTGACGATAGTACCCTTCACTCTAATTTTGACTTTTTTAAGTCATCCCCTCAGTCTGATTTAGAAAACAAGCGTAGGGTAATGCAGATATCTCTTTTACAAGACCTTAAACTTATCTCGGATTGGGCGCCAAAAATCTTATCCAGTTGATATGAGCGGCCAAGTTGTGCGGAACAAAAAGTCATTTAGTTTGGTTGGCGTTACTTTTAAGAATAACCTTATTTGGCACAAACGCATTACATTCCTAGCCTCAGCAGCTTTAAAAAAGCTGGGATTTCTATTTAAAGCCAGAATGTATTTCTTACCTTCCAATTTGTATACCCTAAATGAATCCCTCCTTTTTAGAATATAGTTCTCATGCCTGGGGAATGGCGTCTCCTTCAACTATTATCATTCCTGATTCCATTGAAAAAAGAGTTAATCGTCCTTATAATGATTCAAAGCTAACAGAAAATCTTCCTTTACTTGCCCGCCGACGGGCTGTAGCGATCTGCCCTTTTTTATAGGTATTTTCACGGCTTCTGCTCCGAGGAGTTAGCCAGTATAATATCTCCTTCGCAGCTCCCCACACAGCAATACGAATTGACACTTTTATCCATCCCTTAACAGTCCAACTTGAAACGCCCGGAACTTTCCACTTTTTTCGTTCCTTTATCCCTAGAGTGTCCAGTATATGGAACCTGCTACCCGCAAAAATTTCCCATTTTCTCCGAATTCCCAAATATTTGGGTCCCGTGTAAATATACTCCCTCTTATCACACTTAAGACCCCTAAGTTAGTACTTAGGCCTTCAGCCTTCGTAGACTGTCCCAAGGTAAAAAAAACATTTTTTTGTTGGCTATTTTCTCAAAACTGAGTTTTTTGAATTATGTCATTGTTTTCTGACGATGTGTCCCTTTTTGAACCATTTAATACAAGATTAAATATTATGTTGAGAACATCTGTCGTTTTCCCCGTCATCCTAAATAAACACCGGATTTCCCAAAAATCCTTTCACATGGTATATAAATTAGGCTCTTTACTTTTCTATCGATAAGACATATTTATGCCCGAAAAAGGTCAAAATATAAATCCTGTTGTATGCAATTTGTGAAGCCAAATGGACCTCCTAACTATTTATAGATCGCCTAAGATTGATATGGGAAGCAGTGGTCCATAAAAAAGATATATAGTTTACTTAAGCCCTGGACATTGGGTTAATATCAGGGAACATATCAGGACTACCTATAAAAGCAATTTATTATAGGGTATAATCTTTTTGACCTTCTAGCAAGGAAATGTATAAAATAGTTACAAGAGCTATATACTTATATTGTAAAGTATAATGGAATGGACACATTTTAAGTAAATATTTTTACCGAGGTAATGTAACAGCGGTATAATTTTTCATGTACAAAGATATTACTTTTAAATGGGGTAGATTTTTATAACGTGGAGTTACTCTCTTTTAATTAATATTCGCGACTAAATGAAGCGGAAGTATATTTTTTAATAATGTTTTTTTACCCCATTAGATATGATTGAAGATTAATGTTCTCTTTAACCATATGTCAGATTACCTTTTAAAATGACTTTTATTCAAATAAGCTTTATGATGCATAATATGCAGCTTAAACCGTACTTGAGTTTAGTGTGCTGTGATTTCAAAAAAACATATAACTTCTTACAATACGTTTTACATTAAGGATTTTTTTGCGACTTACCGTTTTTAACTACTGGTTGATAGCAGTTTTTCCCCCACCATTCTAACCGTGTTTAACCCGCCTATCCTCGCAAAAACGAAACGGTTTACGTATGTCAACTTACATACTAATCGTTTAATACACTTTTAAGATTAAATTTAAATGTAAGCTTTTGGAGAGTTGAGAAATATATAAAGATAGATAGAGATAGAAAAGATAATATATAAACCAAAATTTTTATTTAATAAGATATTAGCTGTTTCCAAGTCAACTAAAACAAGTAAATTTTTCTTTTATGATTTAAATATAATTGCACTAATTCATCCATTTGGAAATTAATTAATAAACCAAAAAATCCGCAATCCAAATAGTTGTTAAACCATAGCAAAAAAAACATCACAAAAACCAAAACAATAGAAAAGCCGCGAATCCTCCATTATTTTAAATTGAAACTTGACATAACCATTATTAACGCTCCTCCTGACTAGTGGCGATAGCGGTAGATACTGGGTACGGGGAAAGGTGTTCTGACGTAGATACTTACGTCAGAACACCTTCCCCTACCTAACCGCTTCTCGCGAAAATAAAACTGTCCTAACAATGTTCAACGCGGTATGTCGCTAAAATTTAATGATTGTTTTGGCCTGGTTGATAATTCCAATATACCAACATTTATTACAATAATAACCGAATAAAATATCCGCTATTGTTGCACTGAAGGTTCTAAATCAGTAATAATCATCAAATCTACTAAAAAACGATAAAAAATTATTATATTTTATATAATGGACAAATAGGAGTGTCTCCTCATTACTTTTTAAAATATTTCGAGTCGCTTTAGAACTTTTTTTTTAAATATAAAAAATCTGGTCACCTTCCACTGACATCAACTAGGCGGTAACAATATATTGCACACTGCACACAGATATCATCGGATTTTTTGAACTTACAGCACACACTGCTGAAATATACTCCAAGGTGTACTGGGTGTCCAAATAAGAAAGGACGCCGGCTGTATCTCAAAAAATGTTTATCGCACAGCGTTGGGAGAAAATATTTTTAGTAAAAGTGGCCAAGAGAAAATGCTGGAAATTATTTTCAAGTTTCTAAAATGGACGTTAGGGGGCGTAACTGCAATCTTGAATCTAAAAAAGTGATGTTTCTGTGAATTTTGCTATATTAACGTAACAAAAAAATACCTAATTTTTAAAGTCGAGGATAATCTGAACCCTTTTTTGTTTGACAATTTTTGCTAAATCTCTAAAAATAAAATAATTAGGGGTATTAAAAGTTTTCGTAAAAGACACCCTGTAACTGCGAAATGGCTAAGCCGATTTTAACAGACTTAGGCTAGTTGACAAAAGCTTTTCTTGGGCTATAAATGTTATAATATTTGAAGTTTTGTTAGTTTTACATGTCGCCGCTAGAGGACTTTTTCGATATTCCTACAGAAATGGTTAATTTTCTCAAAAAAATTAAATGCATTGGTATAATTTTTTATGAAAAAGTAGCTAAATTATGCCTTAACAAGCTCGCGAAAACCGTATCTCGATATCTTGTTCCTTACCTAAAATTTAGAACAAAGAAAATTTTATACGTCAATATCTCAAAAATTATAAAAACTTCAAGAAATATTAAATGACATTAATTATGTATTTTTACAAAACCTTTAATTTAGGTTATAAAATCTTTTTGTCCAAATGCAATACTTTACGAGTTTTAATCAAAAAATCTGATTTTCAGGATTTTTTTAAGTTATACCCCTAGAAGTCGCTTTTTTTGATCATAACTCGTAAAATACTGCATTTAGATAAAAATAATATCTAACCTAAACTAGAGGTTTTGTAAAATTTGTGTTTTATAAAATATCTTGTAGCTTTTATAGTTTTTGAGATATTGACGTATACAATTTTCTTTGGTCTAAATATTAGGTAAGGAACACGATATCGAGATGCGGTTTGTGCGAGCTTGTTTGGGCATTGTTTAGCTACTTTTTGTTAAAAAAAAAATTATACCAATGCGTTTAATTTTTTAAAGAAAATTAACCATTTCTGTCGAAGTGTCGAAAAAAGTCCTTTAGCGGCAACATGTGAAACTAACAAAACTTCAAATATTTTAAGATTTATAGCCCAATAATAGCTCTTTTCAATTAGCCCAACTTGGTTAAAATCGGATTGGTCATTTCGAAGATACAGGGTGTGTTTTACGGAAACCTTTGAATACCCCCCACCACTTTATTTTTAGAGGTACAGCAAAAACTGTCTTACAAAAAAGGTTCAGATTATCCTCGACTTTAAAGATCAGGTATTATTTTGTTACGTTAATATAGCAAAAATCACAGAAACATCACTTTTTCAGATTTAAGGTTGCAGTTACGCCCCCTAGCAGCCATTTTAAAAACTTAAAAATAATTTCCAGCTATTTCTCTTGACCACTTTTACAAAAAAATAGTTTTTCTCCAACGCTGTGCGATAAATATTTTCTGAGATACAGCCGGCGTCCTGTCTTATTTGGACACACGGTACATCATGGTTTACTGAAGCTTATTTGAATAAATATTTTTTGACCCTTTTAAAAGTAAATATGGCAAAAGGTTGCAAAAAGAATGTTAAGGCGAATCTAACAAGCTTGAAAAACATAAATAGTTCTATTAATAAAAATGAATTTTAGTTACTTCCATAAACCAAAAGTGGTAAAAATACATTATTTACTTCTGGAAGAGAAAAATTATCCACTATAGACTCTTTCCCAATTTTGGAGTAATTAATATCTTTTTAAATAAAAAAAGAATAAGCTATTACAAAAGTAGAAAAATAAATTACGGGAAGCACTACCGTTTTTTAAGCTCTGGCAATATGGAATGTTGTCAGGTGCCACTTGACCATTACCTTCTTCGCTTACCGACAGAAAACGTAATTTCGCATGTTTTTTCGAAAAAACTGATTAACTGGCAATATTGTTATTAGAGGAACATATAACTGACAGTTCTAACAATGCTATATCATTAACTGTTTGCCCGTAGTCTTTGATAAATAAAATAATAATAATAATAATAATAAATGGTTTTTATTCAAAAAAAAATATTCATACAATTTACAATAAAAAATTGTTTGGAATAGGGCTACACCCAGCTTGCCCCATATAGAAGCAGCTGCTAGAGCCCAAACTATAAATATATAACTATTTTATTAAATGGTAAAAAACTTAAAAAGAGTGGTAAATAGAAAAGAGATAGAAAGACAGAGATAAAGAAAGAGAAGTGAAAGGATAGACAAAGAAAAAGAAGAAGAATTAAGGGAAAAGGAGGATGGGGGAGGTTAATACGGGTGTAATGTATTCTAATTTGTCAGCAAAGTGGATCGCATTTTTTCTTAAACGAGGTTACTGACGAGGAAAATTCCATAACCTTAAATTTATTTATTAGCAAAGCAATTTGGTAGGAGAATGTTTTTTTAAATATTTCTCTATTATGTGATGGTATTGTAAGTAAATTTAACCTACGAATATTCAAATTATGAATATCAGTCCTATATTTTATTTTTTGACACAAGTAAGGAGGGCATTTAAATTTTAAAATTTGAAAAAAAAATACTAAGGAATGCAAGGTACGCCGCCGCTCCATGTTAAGCCACCCCAATTCGGGTAATTTGTGTGAAATTCTTTGCCTACGTCTGATTCCAAATATCAGTCTGAAGGCAAGAATTTTGAGTCTCTGAATTCTTTTTATATCCAGACTATCCAAAAAGGACCGTACAAATGATCAGCAAAATTAAAATGGGATAATACCAGCGCTTCACAAAGCATGGCTTTAGTTTTTACTGAAAGATAAAATCTATGCGAGTAAATTATTTTAACATTGAATATGCCCTTCTTAAACACAAAGTAGTATGTTCATTAAATTTTAATTTGTTATCTATAGTTAGGCCTAAATTTTTTACAGAGGTTTTAAACGGAATTATATTGTCACCTAGTTTAAGTTTAATAGTTTCCTGCAATTGGTTTCTGCAGCTATCGTTGCAAAAAAGTATAGCGGTTGATTTAGTTGGATTTATTTTTAACAAATGATCCTCCGAGCGCCGCGAAGTTTATCTAAGTAAATGTTTATTTGATTGGTCATAATTTCGGCAGACTTGGCTTAAATGAAGCATATATTTGAGTATCATCTGCATAAAGATGATATTTACAGTGTTTAAGAGATTTTACTAAGTTGGAAGTATAAATATTAAATAAAAGTGGAATAAGTATACTGCCCTGAGGTACCCCCGATTTGACAGCTAATAATTCAGACACGTTACCGTCAAGACAAACCCGCTGTTCTCTATCCGATAAAAACGAAGAAATTAATGCAGTTGCAGACTGCTCAAAACCAATGTACTTTAAAATAGATACCATAACGTTGTGGTCAATCATATCAAATGCCTTGGTGTAATCTAATAGCACCAAAACAGTTACCTCGCCCACATCTAATGCAGTAACTACATCATCCATAATATCAGAAAGTGCAGTGGAGCAACCATACCCCACTCTAAAACCTGATTGTTTAGGCGGAATAACGTGAAATCCATAAACATAACAGGAGATCTGTAACTCTATAACTTTCTCCAATATTTTGGAAAAGGTTGGCAAAATTGATATTGAACGCAGCTGATTAAATTCTGTAGGGTTATTCACTCTAGCCAATGGTAAAACATTGGCAAGTTTTTGGGAAAGTAAGAGTTTATAAGACAACTATTAATAATATGAGTTATATATGGAATTAAGAAAGGACAGCATAAAGAGATTAGGGTAATGTTTAAGTTATCAGCCCCAAAAGCCTTGGACTTAATATTAAGAATAATCTTATAGATTAGTTCTTCATTAATTTGGGAAAATGAAAAAGTTTCGTTGAACAATAAATTATTCTCATAAAAATCTAACAAATTTTGCTTAGGTTTATTATTATTTTGTGCTATTTGAGAAAAAAAAATATTTAATTCATTGACATTTTTTAGGCCGACCGGAATTTTCTTATTTTTATTTTTAAGTATGTTTAATTTTTTTAATTCAGCCCATTTCTCTCTAGGGGTACAGTTTTGAAATTTTTGATTTAAATATGCCCTTTTTTCAGCCCTTATAGCATTTGTTGTAACATTCCTTAACTGTTTATAGTAATTCCAATGGACAGGATCGCGGGTGCGTCTAAAACGATTAAGCGCCTGGTTTCGAAGATTTTTCATAAATTTAATATTATTCGTTATCCATGGACTGTATGGTCTTTTCCGACAATTTTTAACTCTTAATGGCGCATGATTGTCAAAAATATTGAGTATATTGTCAGTCAAAAAAGCAACCTTTTCATCAATATTTTCTATTTGATAAATTGAATCCCAAGAAGCACCTTCAAGATCAGCCTGAAATTGAGCCATGTTAATGCGATCCAGTGCTCTAAATTTGTACGAAGTATTGAGCGGCTCATCAGGCGCAAGGTTTAATTTTATATACCACAAGAAAATGATCCGAGATGTTAATATCTCGAATACCACTCTCCCGTACAATATTCGTATCGCAACAAACCAACTGACAGTTCTAAATGCTATATCATTAACTGTTTGCCCGTAGTCTTTGATAAAATAAGGACACCATATAAGCGTTGGGAAATTATTCTTTATCAAGACAATGTCAGCAGGCACACATTTGACAACCGACTTTTTAACCAATCAAAAAATTAAATTAATTGGTTATGCACCGTACAGTCTTAATTTGACACCATATTACCCGAACGTAACAACATGGAAAATATTTTTGTGGGCAAAAAAGCCCATTATTCTCACTGTGATGTAGAAAAACGATTTGTGTGACTTTGCAGCCTTCTTGAACAGCCAGTCACGTTTCTGATTCAAATCCGCCATACTGGGGCGCGGCACTATAAATGATATAAATCAATTAAGCAAAAGTAAATATGGGTTCAACAGTTTTAATATAATTAAGCCCTATGAGAGGTTTAAGCCCAATAAACCCAGTAAGTGTTCATATTTTTTTATGAAAGACTCGGTTTTAAAATGTACTGGACAAATTCTTGCTAAAACATGTGATAAAAACCATGACAAATGCAATTGCTAAATCTTAGAATGATTAGAAGACTTGATTCAGTGTAAATATAATAAATAAAAACATACAACTTCTGGAATTTATTCCACGCTCACAGAAATCAATCCACTGTTTAGCTCTTTTGTCTTTTGGTATAAGAAAGTATTGTAAATCTTTATTTTTTGTTTTTTACTTCAGTTGCACTACCCGGCATTTTCTAATAAATTTTACATTAACTACTATATTTTGAAAGTTTGCTTAGTTAAAATTGGGTTAACTTAATGTACATTATGCCGGTAAAAACTTTAAAATATTTCTGACGTTTAAAAAAGCTTTTATATTTTCGCTGACAAAAATCAAATTATAAAATGCCATGCAGGTTTGTTTTAATTTAAAATTTTAGACTGCTACTTTTTAGTTATTATTTTTATTTAATAAGATGTTAAATTAATGTTTTGCCTAAATTATAATTTGTATTTTTTAGGTGTCTTAACACTTAAAAATATCTTCTAACTAAAATTGGATTACTCAAACTATTAAACTTTAAGATATCCATTGACTCTATTGGTAGTTAACATTTGTTGATTTGTGTTACCCTCGAAAGGTGTGCGCGATATATTTAAAATATACCAAATATTTTTAACATTTATAAAATAGGGTATATTTTCATAACTATGTTAATTTATAACACTAAAATCTTGGATTTCCATTGTCTGTATTTGTTACTTCTTTTCTTCCAGTGGATCTCTTTATGAATAGTTTTTGCTTCCGACCATTGTATGCGGTGTTGTTTTGACCAAGATATCCCTGACTTCGACGTTTCACCTCGTTCCGTATGTTTTTTGTGTTCTTTGACTCTAACTTTAAGTAATCTTTTTGTTTTCCTGATGTATACATCACCCCATTCACAGGGAATTTGGTAGATACAGTCATTATTTAAAGCTTTGTTGTCTGGTCTCGTTAGTAAGAATGCTTCTAAGAGTGTTTTTGCGATCCTGCTGATCTTTTCCAAAGTTTCTTTAATATATGGAATTGTCATAAATATTTGGTCATGTAGAGTCTCGTTTGAGTTAGAGATTTTTGTCTTATTTTGATATTTTTCGATTTTTTCCTTTACCAGTCTCTCACTGTATCCGTTCTACTTAAGATCTCTAGTTATGTTACCTATTTCCTCTTGCAGGGATTCCTTACTGTTACTCAAGGTCACTGCACGATTATATAAAGTACGTATGACCCCCTATATCCCTATATAAGACCAGACGATACTTTTGTCAGTTTTGATGTGGAAAGTCTGTATTCAATCGTACCAGAAAAAGAATCGTTAAACATTATCCGAGCCAAGCTCCACGAAGATTAAACACTAGTAGAACGCACCACCCTGCCGCTGGAGGGAGTGATGGATTTGTTGGAGCTTTGTCTCCGTAGTTCCTATTTTCAGGTGAAAGATAAGTACTACGCGCAGAATGATGGACTTCCCATGGGTTCATCGCTCTCCCCAGTGGTAGCAAATATTTATATGAAATGGTTTGAAAAACACGCAATTAAAACTGCACCAAATAAATCAAAAGTTTGGCTAAGATATTTTGACGATACTTTTATTGTATGGACAGGTAATGACAAAGAACTTAAAGATTCCTTAAAACATCTAAATTGTCTCCAACCTTGTATAAATTTAAAATCGAGAAGAAGCAAAATTCGGCCCTACCTTTTCTCGACGTTTTAGTCAAGTGTAATAATGGACATATTCAAACCTCAGTATACAGAAAACCTACCCACACTGGACAATATTAACACCAGAATTCTTATCATTCCAAAGAAACGAAACAGGGGGTCATATGTACTTTATATAATCGTGCAGTGACCTTATGTAACAGTAAGGAATCCCTGCAAGAGGAAATAAGTAATATTACTAGACATCTTAAGCAGAACGGATACTTTGAGAGACTGGTAAAGGAAAAAATCGAAAAATATCAAAATAAGACAAGAATCTCAAAAAGTCAAACGAGACTCCACATGACCAAATATTTATGACAATTCCATATATTAAAGGAACTTCGGAAAAGATCCGCAGGATCGCAAATAAGTATAATGTTAAAACGGCATTTAATCAAACTACTCTAGGAAGCATTCTTACTAAGACGAGACCAGACAACAAGGCTTCAAATAATCACTGTATCTACCAAATTTCCTGTGAATGTGGTGGGGTATACATCGGGGAAACAAAAAGACCACTCGAAGTTAGAGTCAAAGAACACAAAAAACATACGGAAGGAGGTGAAACGTCTAAGTCAGGAATAGCCGAACACGCTTGGTCAAAACAACACCGCATACAATGGTTAAAAGCAAAAACTATTCATAAAGAAACCCACTGGAAGAAAATTTAAATAAGCTGTAATAATTGTAAATAGCCAAAATGTATTTAGTAAGCCTAGCATCGATATTCCGAATTCTGGCACCTATGAACGTACAATATCAAGTTTCGGTGAACAAGGGATAGTATATAAGTCGTAGCTTTTAAGGATATATTTTAGTTATCACTTGAAAACGGAGATACATCACTAACCGAAACGTTGTGTAACAAATAACAAATAAAGACAATGGAAGTCCAAGATTTTAGTGTTATTGAAACCATAATATTGTCTAACACTTTCAAGGAAACATATGTTAATTTATATTTTTGCAATATATTTTACTACATGTTCCTTATTTAAAGTTACAAGGATAACTTTAAAGCATAGAAAACAGTTTTATTACGATTTACCATTGCTTATGAGCCAATTCCTGTCATAATTTATAATCATAACATATTCCCGGAATTTTTCTATCGTTCAGCTTAGTAAATTTTGCTAAAAGCAATTCTTTTTGGATTAATCTCTTTGAAATTAAATAAAGGCACCTGGCGCATGCAAATGTCATTTAAAATTCCCAGTACAGCTTCGTTCAAAATAAAAATAAATTTACTGGAAACACGTTATCGGGCACCATTTTTTAGGCAATTTTTTTTAATTTAAAATAAATGGTAAAATTTGACAAAAACTGTTAAACCAAAGGTTTACAACTTTTTCAAAAAAATAAACATTTTCCCTTTAAAGATTTAGTTTTTTTTTTAAATAAGGCCAACTGTGGTATTAAAGAACACTAAAAAAAAAAGATCAATATAAACCAAGAAAGCACAAAATCACGGCAATCTGGCACATAATCAGCTTATTATTGTAACCTTTTTAATTAGTTGGATGCAAAAATTCGTATTATCCAGTCATATTAGGAGTTTCACTTCGGAATTAAAGATGATCAGCTATAAACTTGTATAATTCTTTATTTTGATACCCTAAAACTTGTCTTAAAACCTATTTATCGTAGGCTGTTCGCTACTGCAGATATCTGAGGTCAAAGGTAAAAAAATGATTTTTTTCTATTTTTTGCAAATATCTCGCTTCCCATGGGTTTTATGCTATTAACATTTATGATAAATATTGTGGACGACTTAATTCCCTACAAATTTTTTTAATTTTTTTTTACATCTTGAACCGTTTTCCCGATAGAGGGCAGAGAGCGCGCAATGTTTAACTATTTTGAAAATCATTCGAAGTCAATCGGTAGTCCCGGTTAAAAACACGCCGTACAAAGTCTATAAATTATTGATAAATATATATTTATAAATAATTTGCATTTTTTATTAAGTAGTACATTATATTAATTATATTTTAGTCATTAATTGAGTATATCTATTCATTTAATAACACTTACCAACTCGTGTAATTAAAAAGTTATTAGGGAAATAGTTTAATTAAATTTAAAGTAGAAAATATTTGAGTACGTCTTCTTTAAAATCCGTAAATTTTTGGAATCTTTTATAACGTTAAAAATTATACATAGGAGTACGGATCTCTATTATACACGATTAGCAGGGCAAAAGCTTGCATGCTAATTTTAATGCAACAGAGTAGGATACATATGGTATGTCCCAAGGTTAAAAAAAGAACGACAACAGTTTTCTCTATTTCACTTCCAATACGACGACGGTCGATGGCAATTCATTAGCTGCTGCAGTTTCAAAAACATACGAAGTTTGTCTCGATGAAACGATAGTTGTATCAAGTAAACAGGGAAAATTCCTATCAAATCGAAATGATAAAGAAAAGCCTAATAAAATGCTTATTAAAAATTTGCAAACTGTTAATATCACAACAAAACAGGCCAGAGATGATGTGTATGTTTTTATCGTTGAAACAGCTATTTATGAATTAAACAATAAAAAACTGCGGTAATAAAAGGAAAAGATAGAGATTTACTTGGTATTTTAATTGAGCGTACCTTATTTCATCAACGAGATTTTTTTTTTTAATTGGCAAAGAAATTGTAAAAACTGAAACATACTTTTCCAAAAGTTTTGATAAATATAGGGAGGTAGGTAGGTAGGTTTAAAGTGAGTGGACTTTTTACGCCCTCCACTGCGACCGCTCGGTATATTGTGGCTCACACCTTTTTATATTTCCTCAATAGGATCGGAACTCCAATGAATCCGTACCAGATTGGGAGAGAGTTCTTACACTCCTCTTACTCGTGTTCTACCGGACACGAGCACAATGTGTTCTTGATGTGTTCTGGTGTCCCTGTCTATTGGAGAGTATGACGAGCAGACGATTAGATCCGTCATGTCCTCCTCTCCCGGTCTAATGACGTGGGTAGCTACAAGGTCCTTGTTACAGGAACCAGATGTTCTTTCTGGGGCCGCATCTCCTGCCTTACCCTATGAAAACGGTGCTATCCGCTTTCTGTTTAAAGCCAGAAAACCCCTTTCCCTATAGAGGCAGTTCTGTCCGCCTTCTGTTTAAATTCAGGGATCCCTTCCTAAGCACCTTCTCTCGAAACGGATTTATCCGTTTCAGTCAGCGCACCTTTGTCACTTTTTCCCTATGAAAGCGGTTCTGTCCGCTTTCTGTTTGGAGCTAGGGAAGTAATAGTCTACCACGGCAGAGCCCGCATTACCGCAGTAAGGCTAAGATACTCTGAGAGGTCGCCCTGTATCTCAGAGCACTGTTGGAGACACCTGTTTAAGGCACAGGATGTCATTCACTCATCAGCACGGTGTGCTAACACCTTGAGTTAAGCCTTGTGTTCATCTTAGCTTCCGGATCCTACTGGGCCCAACCACGACAACGACGTGTGAACACAGCGATTGGGTTTAAGAAATATCCTCGTTCTAAAAATACACATTTAGTTTCTGCACGCAGTAAATGGCTGTGACACGACTTCCGCACTCTTTAAAAAAGGGAAAAAAACTTTTTTTAAGAACACCCGAGAAACTTCTGAATTTGGATTAACTTGCTGCAGATTTTAAAGAAGAACTGCCTGGTTTAAACATTATTAAAAGATTGAGTGCAAACCTTGTTGGCAATCTATGATGCTCCAAAATCTGAGAATAGTATCGATCGTCTTTGCTATGCACAGTTCATCAAGATAACAAAACTGAATAAAGATGTCTAGTTATCAAATCTTCCACCAACGAGTGCAGCAGCTTACCAACATTTCAACCGTGTTTATTATCAAGTTTAGACTTGGTTAGGGCATGATTTAGAACTCCAGGATTGGGGTTGGATAATGCGTGATAAATTTCTGGAACCTATTACGACAATTTTACCACCAGCTTCAGATAAATTGCTAAACAAAATATTCTGCAACTCAAAGAATGGTTGCGGTTCGTGATGTGGATGCAGAAAAGCAGGGTTGCAGTGCAGGAGAAGATAGATATATATATTCATTTTAATTGGTATCATATTTTATAAAAATATAATTTTATATTATAAAAAATATATAAAGAAATTATAAAAACTTTAAAACCCTATTTTTCCAAAAAAAAAAGTTTTGAGAAATATCCTCGTTCTAAAAAACACATTTTTTTTCTGCACGCAGTAAGTGGCTGAGACACCACTTTTGCACTCTTAAAAAAAATTTTTAAAGGCATCCGAGAAACTTTCGAATTCAGAGTAACTTGCTGCAGAATTTAAAAAAGAAAACTGCCTGGTTCAAGCATTATTAAAGAATGAAGTGCACACCTTGTTGGCAATCTATAGTGCTCTAAAATCTGAGGATAGTATCAATCGTATTCGCTATGCATAGTTTATCAAGTTAATAAAAGTGAACAAAGCTGTGCAGTTATCAAATCTTCTACCAACGAGTGCAGCAGCTTACCAACATTTTAACCGTGTTTATTATCAAGTTTAGACTTTTAGACTTGGTTAGGGCATGATTTAGAACTCCAGGATTAAGGTTGGATAATGCGTGATGAATTCCTGGAACCTATTATGACAAGTTTACCATCAGATCCAGATAAATTGCTCAACACAATATTCTGCAACTCCAAGAATGGTTGTGGATCGCGATGTGGATGTAGAAAAGCAGAGTTGCAGTGCTCCTTAACTTGCGGCCAGTGTAATGGGCAAGCTTGTCTCAATGCTTCACCATATCAGAGTAATGTCAATGAAGACGGTACCTTTGACCCAGAAATCCTGGAAAAACTGGAGAGAAATGTCGTTAAAGACGAAAACGACGAGGAATTTAAAATTTTACAGCCACTAGAAGATGACCATGAAGAAGAAGAAGAAGAAGAAGGAGCAAATTGAAACTTGAATTGGTAGTTTTTATTATTATTTAATTTTTTTAAATTTTAACTGTTATAAATGTATATTTAATTAAAACATTGATTAAAAATTTAGTTCTTTTTTTAGTTAAAAAGTTATAATTATAAATTAGATAAGACTTAAAAAATATTTAAAATATTTTCCTTAGTAACTTTCTAATAAATTAGATAAATCAAAAAATTAACTAAATATTTAAAAAAATGCAAATTATTTAGAATTATGAATTTATCAATAATTTATTGACTTTATACGGCGTGTTTTTAATCGGGACTACCGGTTGACTTCGATTGATATTCTAAATAGTTAAACACTGCATCCTCCCTGCCCTCTATCGGGAAAACGGTTGAAGATATAAAAAAATTATACACAAGTTGTAAATTATTTAATCGTCCACAATATTTATAATACATGCAAATAACATTTAACCCATTGGAAACAAGATATTTGCAAAAAATGTGAAAAAAATCAGTTTATTGACCTTTAACCTTAGATATTTGTAGTTGCGGACACTCTACGATAAGTAGGTTTTGAGATGAGAAGTTTTGGGATATCAAAATAAAGGTTTATACGAACTTATAGCTGACTATCCCCAATTCTGAGATACTTGCCCTATTTTGACTAGTATGACTGGACAAATATTATAAGATCTGGTTTACAAAAAAAAAATGTTTAACTTTCATCATTTTCGAGAGATGTAGATTTCCTCATTTCTTTCTGGCTATTTTCACATCTTAAAAAACAATCATTATTTCTTTTTTTGGGTGGGGTGGTTTGGCTAACCGAAAACATCATTAAAATGTGTTCTTTGTTTAAAATTAAATGGACCCACTGTATAAAAGAAACATTTACCAGCACTGGAAAACTTGCACGGTTTCAATAATGCTAAGACACTCAAGAGAGCTGTTTGCAGGAATGTGATAATTATAAAGTGGCGCTTTGCTCGAAGCAGCAAATAAAAGTTTGCCGTCGCCCGCATAGTTGGATTTATTGCATCCCTTATAAATATCTGCATATCATTGCTATGCAGTTGGCTTTTTCGTGCTTATTAAGCGGAAAGCTTCGGAGCTGATTAAAAGCGTGCGTTTTTGTATGCTCATTTTGTTTTATTTATAACAATCAAATATGAAAAGGCGTCTGCTAAAAGGTCACTAGAAAAATAAATGGTAAAATAAACAAGTCTCTTCGACTTTTATTTTTATTTGTTTTAATGACTTTGTCACACTGAATAAGTAGTATCAGATTTATTGGTACAAAAGATTTTTAGCCTGACAACACTTGCGGTTCAATTTTAATTTTCTTTAAATTATTTGGTCAAAATTCTAGTTTGGCTTCTTATTGGTTGTCCATAACGAAATAACTCACGAATATCAATATTTCGGTAATTATGACAAAAACTACTCATTTTTTTTGCACCTATTCGCACCTACACGTCGGTATAAAGGCAATATTTTTCATTTATATATGTTTTAAAAAAAAAAA